>BCLG01001039.1:74616-119755 GCA_001602295.1 Zoysia matrella | reverse complement strand
AGGATGTCATACAACAGTGGGGGCTGTGTTTCAACCTGTTCCAAAAGAAATAGATGAGAACCCCTCAAACATAGTGAAATAAAATGATAAAGAACAATCTGCTTCAAAATGTAAGCTCAAGGAAGGACCTGCTGCTCAAGGAACGATTAAGGTCAAGTACATCAGATTTCAATGTAACTTCAAAATGTAAGCTCAAGGAACGACCTGCCATGGCTGCTACTCAAATTGAAAAAATTGGAACTTGATCCGGCAACTTGGCAAGGAAAATCCGCTCAATGGTTAGCTCGGTATCAAATGCAGATTCATGCCAAGTTCGGAAGAGAGTACTGTACGCCTCGCATTCTTCTTCAGTGTGCTGCAACAACCTTTCAAAACTCAGATTTGCACCCCCCTCCCCCCCCGGAGGTCACTGCCTCGGTGACGTCGGCCTGGGCCACCAGCTCCATCTGGTCAAATGCTTGCCCGATCTGTAGTTGGCGCTGGACAGGCGCGCGCTCAAACACGACGGGGCTCAGCGCCGCCGCCGCTGGCGATCCTCCGACCAAACTCTAGCGCTCTCGGAGTCGAACGCGCTGCTGCTTCGCGCCCTCGCCTGCCTCCTGGAGCCCCATCACACTGCAAGGGGAGCCGAGCAAAATGAGAGAGGAGAATTGATTACGTTGCGGGGGTTATCAGGAGCCAACAGCTGCTGGCGCCTTTGTTAAACGAAGACGTAATGTGATAACTATCAGAGAGGAAATGGAGTCCGTGGTGCAGGCAGGAAACGGTCCTAATTGGTCGGAAAAGTGCTCAAACCATTTTTATTTTTATATTTTATTTTTAGACAAAATCAGAAATAAAAAAGAATGAAATACATACGTAGCATCGAAAACAAAACAATTCGAATGAAATATACGGAAATTGAATATTTAGTCGAAAATATCAATATAAATAATTCAATGTAACAATTATTATTATCAAAATAAACATTCAAAACAGATAATAATATATACATGTAACACAATTCAACAAATTTTACAATACATATAAAGAAACACACAAAAATAAATTTTAATACAATTATAACAATAAAATTCTCAAAAATTTAATACATGTGTCTACTTTTCTTCTCTCACTCCCCAAAGGCTACTACGCCTGGCCTGGAACCGCTGCAAGTTGGCAGCTTGCACCCCGTCTCGGCCTTTGAGTCTCTGTGCCACGCGCGCCTCTGACATCTTTGCCTCTCGCGCGAACAGAGCAATCTCGAATACACCGTAAACGGGATAAAAATGAATGATTCTGAATAAAAATAGAAACCGTAAAAACATATAGAAAAATGTTAAATCATTTTCGATCTCATTTCTGTTTTTTTTATCTCATTTTCATCTGTTTTTGTTTTTATCCCGTTTTGTTTTCATCTATGGTGCTGAAGTTAGTCACGCTACTAACCAAGCTGGGGAGAGTTAACGCGTGAGTAGTGATAACGTGAAAGTAGCTGTGTTAAACGGTTGTATCAGCACTCTAAAAGGGAGAGGCCTGAGAGAGTGGTAGGTGAGATGGTGGATGATTAAAGTAGATTCCTCTAGTTAGTTGTCCTGTAACAAACTATTTTTCTCTCATATTAGAGTACTATCATAGCAATTTGTTTGGATCATATACCTCGGTTACCTATAACCTCGGACTAATATGAAGATTAAGCTACGAATTACGGCCTACAGATTGTAACATGCTGATGAACAATTGAACTTCGCCGAGCCTCCCGAGGGTCAAACCTATCTGAAAACTTAACCCAGCCTGACCTCTCGAAGGTCGGGGTTATTTTAAGACGTGTTGTTGACGCCGAATCGAGTTTGAGCCAACAAACCGCTCGCACGTTCATGTGCAGGAACGCCGGAGCTTCTTCAACGCCAAGTTTGGGCAGCACCTGAAAAATCTTGCCTCGAGAGAGACCCGTCGGAGGAGGATCGTCCTAAAGTTGATTCGGGCTCGGTCAGACCAACCGAATCGTCCTCAAACTTTGCCGAGACGAAGGAAGAACAACAAAACGGAGTCGAGTGAGGAGATTAGGGTTAGAGAAGTGCAAAATGTAAAGACAAATGGTTTGATCGATTAAGATGCCCCTCAACCGGCCATGGGCCTCTGTTTTATAGAGGTGGGATGGTCTTATCCTTCAAGACAACAGATCCCTCAAGTTAAGAAATAATTTGGAATTGATCTGCTGAAAACTTTCCTAATTCAACACTACCGGAAAATTCGGTAAAGTGCCAGACACTCCGGTGATCAGAGTCTCCGGTATGACGTCGGAAGATCCGTCATGTAAATCCGAGGAACTCGAGAAGGTCTGTCGGACACTCTGGTGTACAAAACACCACCCGAGAGGGTTTATCGGACAATCCGGCAATGTGCCAGACACTCCGGTGGGCCGAGTGCCCAAACTCAAAAAGGCTTACCGGACAGTCCGGCACAGTGCCGAACACTCTGATGGGCCGAGTGCCCAAATTCGAGAGGGCTTACCGTACAGTCTAGCACAGTTCCTGACACTCCGGTGGGCGAAGTGCCCAAACCCGAGAGGGCTTACCGGAGGCTCCGATATTGTACCGAACACTCCGGTGAGGCTATTTTTTTTGTCAACACATGCCCCCTGTTGTTTGGTAAAGTCTCTACACCATAAAGTATTCTAAACACCCAAAAACATCTAAAGGCGATTGTTTTGCTATCTTCGCCATTGAATTTGACGAAGTCGAGAACACGCCATCCTACAAGATATGGGACCAAATCAAAATACGCGGGGTATGGTTTTTGATAAATTCGGTCCCTCCCCTTAAGATTCACTTCTAGCGTCTCACGAAATTGTTTATTTAAGTCCTCTTTAATGCGCGCCATACGCTCTTTTATGTTGGCAATGGGTGGCCTAGTAAACGTCGCCAAGCCTCGAAGACACAGTCTGACCACCCGAGGGTCAAACCTATCTGAAAACTCAACCCAGCCTGACCTCTCGAAGGTCGGGGTTATTTTAAGACGTGTTGTTGACGCCGAATCGAGTTTGAGCCAACAAACCGCTCGCACGTTCATGTGCGGGAACGCCAGAGCTTCTTCAACATCGAGTTTGGGCAGCACCTGAAAAATCTTGCCTCGAGAGAGACCCCGTCGGAGGAGGATCGTCCTAGGGTTGATTCGGGCTCAGTCAGGCCAGCCGAATCGTCCTCAAACATCGTCGAGACGAAGGAAGAACAACAAAACAGAGTCGAGTGAGAGGATTAGGGTTATAAAAGTTCAAAATGTAAAGGCAAATGGTTTGATTGATTAGGATGCCCCTCAACCGGTCATGGGCCTTTGTTTTATAGAGGTAAGATGGTCTTATCTTTCAGGACAACATATCCCTCAAGTTAAGAAATAATTTGGAATTGATCTGCTGAAAACTTTTCTAATTCGACACTACCGGAAAATTCGGTAAAGTGCCAGACACTCCGATGATCAGAGTCTCCGGTACGACGCCGAAAGATCCGTCATGTAAATCCGAGGAACCCGAGAGGGCCTGTCGGACACTCTGGTGTACAAAACACCACCCGAGAGGGCTGACCGGACAATCCGGCAATGTGCCAGACACTCCGGTGGGCCGAGTGCCCAAACTCGAAAGGGCTTACCGGACAGTCCGGCACAGTGCCGGACACTCCGGTGGGCCGAGTGCCCAAACTCGAGAGGGCTTACCGGACAGTCTAGCACAGTTCCTGACACTCCAGTGGGCGAAGTGCCCAAACCCGAGAGGGCTTACCGGAGGCTCCGATATTGTACCGAACACTCCGGTGAGGCTATTTTTTTTTGTCAACACATGCCCCCTGTTGTTTGGTAAAGTCTCTACACCATAAAGTATTCTAAACACCCAAAAACACCTAAAGGCCATTGTTTTGCTATCTTCGCCATTGAATTTGACGAAGTCGGGAACACGCTATCCTACGGGATATGGGACCAAATCAAAATACGCGGGGTATGGTTTTTGATAAATTCGGTCCCTCCCCTTGAGATTCACTTCTAGCGTCTCACGAAATTGTTTATTTAAGTCCTCCTTAATGCCCGCCATACGCTCTTCTATGTTGGCAATGGGTGGCCTAGTAGACGTACTGGATGGTGGAAGATGTGCGCTTGTTTTCATGGCGCTAAATATTTCATTAAGGACAGGGCCACGAGGGATTCTCGTACCGCTTGGTGGGATGGGCGGTGTGCTATATGCAACGATACGGTAAAGAGGAACAAAGTTAGCCAATTCACTCAATCGATTTGTGGCCGGATTGGGGATGCTAATAATTGGCTCTACGCTAGTGGGAGACACTACTAAAGCGTTGGTTTCCACAGGTGATGAAAAACTAGTTTGTTCACTAAACGAGTTCAACGGCATGCCATACGTAGGATGTTTTACATTAGAGGTAGTAGGCATCGATGTACTACCTACACGTGCAACATGAGACGATGATGCAATACTAACATTTTTAGTTTTAGACAAGTTTTCTTGAATCATGTATTGCATATCATTTGTAAAGACCTTTTTCATATCGGCAAAGTAATATGAAACGTCTTCAAAAGTAACGGGAGGGCGCGAAGATGTACTTACATTGGCAGCACCCATGGCCGCGTCGTCATCGACGGCCGAAAGAAAGGGCTCCTTCACTTGAGAGATCGCGCTTTGGCGGTCCTTTTTGAAACACGCCAAGTACTCCTGCAGCTCTCGCTCCTCGCGTGCCTTGCGCGCCTCCTCGGGCAACTCTAAGGATGGCATGACGATATTCGTCATGGAGATCTCGGAGGTCATGGTGGAAACGATGATTTTGTTTGTGCAACCGGAATCACTCATCCCCAGCGGAGTCGCCACAAAGTGTGTTGACGTCGAATGGGGTCCAAGCCAACACACCGCTCGCACGTCTATGTGCGAAAACGCCAGCGCTTCTTCAACGCCAGGTTTGGGTAGCACCTGGAAAATACCGCCTCGGGAGGGACCCCGTCGGAGGAGGATCGTCCTAGGGTTGATCCGGGCTTGGTCAGGCCAGTTGGATCGTCCTCAAATGTCGCCGTACGAAGAAAGAACACCAAAAACGGGGTCGAGTGAGGGGATCAGGGTTAGAGAAGTGCAAAATGCAAAGGCAAATGGTTTGATCGATTGGAATGCCCCTCAACCGGCCATGGGCCTCTGTTTTATAGAGGTGGGATGGTCTTATCCCGCAGGGCAACAGATCCCTCAAGTTAGGAAATAATTTAGAATTGATCTACTGAAAACTTTTCTAAATCGACACTACCGAAATCTCCGGTAAAAAGCGGGACACTCCGGTGACCGGAGTCTCCTGTATGACGCCGGAAGATCCGTCGTGTAAATCTGAGGAACTCGAGAGGACCTGCCGGACACTCTGGTGTACAACACACCACCCGAGAGGGCTTACCGGACAATTCGACAATGTGCCGGACACTTCGATGGGCCGAGTGCCCAAACCCGAGAGGGCTTATCGGACAGTCCGGCACAGTTCTGGACACTCCGGTGGGTCGAGTGCTCAAACCTGAAAGGGCTTATTGGAGGCTCCGGCATTATACCGAACACTCCGGTGAGGCTAATTTTTGGGTGTCAACATATGCCCCCTGTTTTTTGGTGAAGTCTCTAATTGCTAGCATTATTCAATAGTGTCGATCCCCAAAGACGTCACATGCAACCGATACTAAAGAACACGATACCAATGTCGGTCTTTGTTTACTTCATCCACAACCGACACTAAAAAGAAACACAATAGTGTTAGACAAATGTGATCTAACAAAAGCCGACAATGATAATAAAAATATCAGTGTCGATCGTGCTGATGTCAAGCATAACCGAAACTAGTATTTTGTAGCAGGGTCGATTTTTGGTGTCGTAGGTTAGACGAGACTGCTATTGCACGTATTGTGTCATTTATGATGATCTCAATATGTCCGACACTGTTAGTTCGTGTATAAATATTCGTCCCCTTCCTCCCGTCGGAGCACTCTGTTTGATTCTATTTTGGACAGTGTGTCCATACGACGGTCAGGAAATTTGATACAAAGGGGACCGTTTTGATTCCATTTTTAATCAATATTGCTCCAGGAGGAAAATCCATGTCATCTTTGTAAGTTTTATGGTCTTATGATGTGGTTTTACTGTAGGTTTAGGGCGGGATATCGTGAGAGTAGTTTGATGTAAACCGAGCGTGTACATGCATAGATTTAGGGCGGGATTTTGTAGATCTCAACTAATTTTGTTGAGCTTTTTGCTTTATATTGATTTATCTAAGAGTATTACTACATAGTTAATTATCTAGATCTTTACTTTCATAAATAATAAGACCTACACTATGGTGGGGGTGGGGGCAGGGAGAGAATAAAAAATTAATTGTATATCTAGTTTTATATCCTCTGTATTATAATTTTTTCTCTCTTTATTTCTTTTTCTATTAGTGATTTGTGAAGATGGATGACATATCTTGGATGTACAATGGCGCAGGATGAAATCCATTTCTATAATTCAAAAATGTCACTTCATTTGTCGAAGCCACTAAGACCAGAAATGTACGTATGAAAACAAATAGATTATGGTGTTCAAGTAAGAAGTGCAAGAATGTTGTAATGTTTGGCACGCCCGAAACAATCCATGAGCACTTGTTGAAAAATGGTTTCATTGAGAACTACTCAATATGGACCAAACATGGAGAGACACAAGTGAATACACCAAGCAGTGGAGAACAAGAAGTTGGAGAATGGATACAACAAAAAGAGGGTAAAAGGTGAAGGCAACATCCAAGAGGCAACGTCAGAAGGAAACAACACAGAACAGAGGGAAGAAATAAACAACGATGATTCTAATGTGTTTATGAAAGTCATGATATTGAAGGCTTCGATGTCGAGGAACTGTTGCGCCACATTGGGCGCGAGGAAATATTAGACAACAAAACGAGAGGCTTAGATAACTTACAGATTTTGGAGAAGGCTTCGAAAGACCTTCTATACGCTGAATCAAACAGGTGTGATAAGGAATGCATGATATTGCAAACAATGCTTGATCTTCTCATACTAAAGGCCAAGAATGGATGGTTAGACACTAGCTTCAATGAATTGCTAAAGCTCTTAGCCAAATTATTACCGAAACCGAACAATTTGCCAATTAGCATGTACTATGCAAAGAAATTGTTGTCACCATTGACACTGGGCATACAAAAAATATACGCTTGTCCGAACCACTGCATATTGTACCGCAAAGAGTATGCAAATGACGTAAGATGTCAGGTTCTATGGATCAGCAAAAAAGAAAGAAAGGGAGAAAGATGAAGAAAAGCATTGGTAGTAGTTTGGATGACCAAGAGGTCGATGAAAGAAAAGTTCCAGCACTTGTGATATGGTACCTGCCAGTAATAGATCGATTGAAGTGACTATTCTCTAACTCTAGAGATGTTGAACTCATAATCTGGTATGCGGCCTCTGATGGGCGCAAAAAGGACGGGAAGCTCCGGCACCCGGCGGATGCTCGACAAAGGAAAACCTTTGACGTTAACCATCCTGAATTTGCCAGAGATCCAAGAACCTTAGGGCTAGGCTTAAGTACTGACGGAATGAATCCCTTTGGTGAGATGACAAACCCACATATTACTTGGCCAGTGATTCTAAGCCTGTACAACATACCTTTATGGCTGTGTCACAAGAGAAAGTATCTTATGTTAGCTATCCTTATTTCTAGTCCTAAACAAGCTAGAATTGATATAGATGTCCTTTTAGAACCTTTAATGGTGGATATGAAAAAATTATGGGAAGATGGGGTTCATGTTTGGGATGCTTACAAACAAGAGAGCTTCACACTGTATGCCATGATTTTTGTAACCATCAATGACAATCCCGCACGCTTGACACTAACTGGATAGGTTAAAGGAAAGACATGATGTGTAGTATGTTTGGATCAAACGTCGTCATTGTACCTTCCTATCTCATGTAAGTTGCTGTACATGCGGCACCGATGATTCTTACCAAAAAAGCACAAGTATCATGCAATGAAGGATCAATTTGATGGTACACAAGAGTAAGATTTCGTACCGATCAATCATGATGGTAAAAATTTGTGTTTGAATTGGTCAAAAATATCCATACCGTCTTCGGTAAGGCAGTGAAAAGAAAAAGAAGATGAAAAATGATAAGGCTCCAAGTGATGTTCTGTTTAAAAAACAATCGATATTTTATCAATATTTATCGTACTAAAAAGAGATGGAGATTGGCTATACCATAGATACTATGCATGTTGCAAAGGGTGTCTTTGGAAGCATAATTGGTACCTTATTGAATATCCCAGGCAAGACAAAGGATGGACTTAGAGCACGTAGGGACCTTGAAAAAATGAGAATAAGACCAGAACTTCATCCTCAGATAAGACCAAATGGAAAGTATTACATTCCACCTAGTAGCTTTACCCTCACACTTAAGAAGAAAGAATCAATATGCAAATGTCTACGTGGTGTTTGATGTGGACGTGGTTCCCGATCTTCCGTCAGGTCATGATAACTCTCGATTTGATGGAGATGCGACACACAATCGATCCAACCTCAAATCAACATGATTTGAACCCCGCAATCTTAACACAACTTCTCCTTTGATTATCAACAGTGCTCACATAATTGACCTCGCCAAGAAGGCTAATCCCAGCCTTCGAATAGAAGAACACAAGCAAGAACAAGGAAGAACACAACTCAATTGCGAAATTTAAATTAAATCATGAAGTTGGAAAACTAACAAACCATCAAATGACGAAATTGTTTGATAACAGATGAAAACTAATCAAAACCCTAAACCTATTGACGGCGGCTACTGATTATATAGAGTTTAGGATGACCATAGGGGCAAACCCTGATACTAATGAACCTAGAAAAGATACACGGCCCATAGACCAAAAGATAGTGTAGCAGCACCCTAACAGATTTTGGACATCTTATTGTTTCCGCGATTCCCGAAGGTCTAGGAAGTGTTTTCACATGAGATTAGATCCATTGGAAAGCTTATCCCCTTAGCTTTTCATCCTTTTCTGGAACATCCAAAATGGAGCTCGTATGAGACCAGTGCATCTATTTTAGTGCAGGCTGATCCTGGAGTCCGAGTCAAACTCGAACCCGAGTTGTTTGGATCTCCTCTAGAGTCGAATGTGCGTTGCTAATCTTAAGCATCTCCAAATCCTTTTACATGCTTCCCTTGACCCTCTCCAATGTTCCTAATCATGATAAAGGTATTAGGTAGCAATCTATTTTCAAAAGAAGGAAAATATGTGTTTAGGAATGAGCTCACCTCTAATCTCAACTGTCATGCGTGAGTTCCATCAATACTAATATGAGAAGTCTTGTGTGTATCTAAAGGAGTGATGTCCTCATCATCCTCCCCTTCTTGTTTTGGAATCGTCCTCGGCTCAAGTTCATTGTCAGCACCTCGACTCCACCATGCCTTGCAACATGCATGAAAAGGTGAAGGCCACGGGGTTATTTGAATGCAATCACTTGGTGACTCAAATATCCTCATAATCTCATCATTCTCCCCTTCTTGATTGAATGTCGTCCTCGACTTGCTCCCTTGGGTATCATGATACTTTTGCAAATAGTTAGTAACAAGAGCGAACAAATAGCTAGAAAGATCATGACATGAAAACAATGCATCTTTGCAAACTAAGGCACCACATGAAGCATTTGTATCATAAAAATCAGCATGACTAATTTTTTTGAATAATTTCTTCTTCAAGCAATTCATGTTATATGAAACACTATCATCAATCTCACTACAAGGTAAAATGTATTTTATCCCAGCAACACATGACATGACATTGTTGTTGCTATTCCAATCTTCTAGTTTGTCATCTAAGTGCACAACATAAGAAGTTGCCAAATTCGAACAAGTGTAAACTCTTTGCACCATAAAGACACCTCTAGAATCATAATTGCCTATAACATAAAAATTAGTTCTAGTTAACAAAGGCAATTTAGGTTTTGAAAATATCATCCTCTCTACTGTAGCAAGGTCACAAAGATAATCATATTCAATATAACCCACAGTGTTTGGAGAAGACAGCAATTTTAGCTCATCATTTGTCACACATAATGGGAGTTAAATGTTCAATTTCAGCACTAGTGAATGGATAAAAATTAAGAGTATCAAATTCATACACTTCTTGTTGTATATGAAGAATAGAAATATTAGCACATATCATCTCATTATCATAAGAACTAGTGGGCAAATTAAACATTGACAAAGATAAATAGATAAAAGGTGATACTAGCGGTTGCTTTACAAAAGTAGGATAGACAAGAAATTTTGGCACAACAAAAATATTGTCACCTTTTGTAGATCGATGTGCAATATGTTTTTTTCTCATTTTTAGCAATACCTTTTGGCGTGATATGATCCGTCTCATCTTGGGCTACGAATGGAACATTGTGTATCTCTTCTTTTATCACATTTGTATCAGTTTCATCTTCTTGTTTTCTCTCAATTTCCTGTAAAATGTTAGGTGCAATAGGAGGTACACTAGAAAGATCTTCCTCCAAATAGTGTACATCGCAACTAGACATAGGTTCAGAAGATGTATCAACAAAAGTTTCTCTCATTAAAATTTTAACATCACTCCATGTCTGAGGATATTTTGTCATATATGAACATTGCCACCAAGTTATAGCATTATCAACTAATACACTAGCAACATTTAAAAGCTTTCTCCTTTCACACATACGACACTGTTCAAATAGATTATCCATCTCTTTTTTTCAATCAATATATTTAATAGAATCTAAACCATCATATAAAGGAAGAGATGAAAGAATATAATTACTCGTGGAAGGAGATGATGTAGCAATGGTCTGAACCTCATGCGTCTTTTAATCATGTGCAATATCTCTTTGCTATGGATTACATCTCTTAAGGCTTGCCGTCATATTATTCACAAACTCAATGCATTTTTTAAAGTTTGCATCGATATTATCAAGGACTCTTTGCAAAGCACTACTCATATTGTATTCACCTCTTTTTTTCTGTCATGGTCAGAAAAATAGCATATAAATAGTACAAAATATTATTCCTACAACTACACTGGGATGGGCGGTGAAAATTTCACAAAACGAAACGCCTTACCAAGCTCTTACAAAGTTCTTGCCAAAGCAAAGCAAAGTATGGTGCAACCAGTGGCAGAAGAAACCAAGGAGTCATAGTTCAACAATTGTAGGGTCAAATACAATGCTGATCCGAGGTGGGTATGTGGAGCTTGGAGAGCTGAAATAATTATTAGTGGAACACAATTCTATAACATATAGTAATATTGAATAAGTGTTTTAAGTGTTATGTTCTAGTTGCTGACCCAATCTTATAAAAAAAATTCAGATGTTACAAGAACATGAATGAAGATATCAAAAAGGCAGCAACAACACAAACGATAAGGCTCCAGAAATCAACAAACTATTCAGCACTTGAAAAATCGGCAAAGGTTAATTCCCAACTTCTAGATCTTCAATTTTTTTATTTTTATTTTATTTTATTGATATTTTTCTCTGAACCAGAAGCACAAATGATGGTATACGACCAAATTTCAAATCAATATGATGAAAGATGTGGCCTGAAGAAAAACTCGAATTTTTGTTAAATCTGCGCTGAAACTTCGGAGTGCAAAAACAGAAACTTTTAGGCTAAAATTGTTGAATCTAAGGTCATCAAAGGTTGGGAAATTTCTGTAGATATTCAAAAAGTACTTATATGCCTAATTTGGAGTCTAAAACATAACTTAATGATGGATCTCCGAATCAGATTTTATTGAAAGGCTGAAAACGGATTCAGATTTGAAATTGGATGTTAATTTACGGACGTTTCTGTGGATGATTGAGCAGTGGATAAATATGGAGAGGTGGATGTATGAAGGGTGGATCTGGTTGTGATCGAAATATAGGGTGGGCGGGTGGGATAAAATTTCAATGCAAAAGAAACAATTAATAGATGTGACACGATAACAGATCTGAACACGATGTGGATGAACGGTGAAGGAAAACATTGGGATACAAAAAGATCATGAAATTCAAAAACCAAAACAAAAACTAAGAACACAAACTCAACACTACGGACTTTGAAATAAAATTATGCAAATGCTAAACACGGCTTGGACGGGGAAACATCTAATGATCTACTTTTTTTTTTGTTGCGGCTTTTCTGTCGACGATAGGATGAATGCAAAATCAACAAGGATAGATGTGAACCTGATGGTATACCTGAAGGATTACCATTTGATGTGTACGTGGTTCTCGATCTTCCGTCAGGTCGTGATAATTCTCAATTTGGTGGAGATGCGACACAATCGATCCGGCCTCAAATCAACACGATTCGAACCCCGCAATCGCAGCACCACTTCTCCCAACTGTGCTCACACGATTGACCTCACCAAGAAGGCTAATCCCAGCCTACGAATCAGAGAACACAAGCAAGAACAAAGAAGAACCCAACTCAATTGCGAAATCTGAATTAAATCATGAGGTTGGAAAACCAAAAAACCGTCAAACGATAAAACTGTTTGATAACAGATGAAAACTAATCAAAAACCTAACCCTAATGATGATGGCTACTAATTATATAGAGTTTAGGATGACCATAGGGGCTAATCCTAACATTAATGGGCCTAGAAAAGATACATGGCCCATAGACCAAAAGATAGTATCGCAGCACCCTAACAGATTCTGGACATTGTATTGTTTCAACGATTCCTGGAGATCTAGAAAGTATTTTTGCTTGAGATTAGATCCATTGGAAGGCTTATGTCAGCTTTTCATCCATATCTAGAACGTCCAAAACGGAGCTCGTATGAGACTAGGGCATCCGTTTTAGTGCATGCTGCTCCTGGAGTCCGAGTCAAACTCGAACCCGAGTTGTTTGGATCTCCTCCGAGGTCGAACGTGCGTTGCTGATCTTGAGCTTCTCCAAGTCCCTTTTCATGCTTCCCTTGACCCTCTCCAATGTTCCTAATCATTATAAAGTTATTAGGTAGCAATCTATTCTAAAAGAAAGGAAGAGATGTGTTTAGTAACGAGCTCACCTCTAATCTCAACTGTCGTGCATGAGTTCCATCAGTACTAATTTGAAGAGTCTTGTATGTATCTAAAGGAGTGATGTCCTCATCAGTTTTAGAGTCCCCACAGGTTTCTCATCGAACATAATGAATTTTGTTTCAGTATCTGAGCTGAAGATGAGTTGGTACAATACTCATGACTGTCATAACATACTCACCTTATTATTCACTATTGCAATCAGGGTTGCCAAACAACCATACATAAAGATGACCGTCATACGAATGTGCCAGTTCTTTAATGCTATATCCAAGAAGGTAATCACATTGCTAAGTTAGAGAAGACACGTAAACAGATGAGGAAGACTTTGTTTCAACTCGAGATGTCTTCCCACTATCTTTCTTTGATATGATGGAGCACTACATGATTCATATAGCAGATCAAAATTTTGTCCTCGACCCTGTTTATTTGTATCACATGTATCCGTATGAGCATTATATGTCTATTATGAAGGACTACGTACGCAATCGTGCTCACCCTGAGGGTTCCATGATAGAGGGTTACACAACCGAGGAGGTTCTTAGTGCTACAACGATTACATGAAAGATGAAAAATCAATAGGTGTGCCGGTGGCATGGCATGAGGGGAGGCTCCTAGAGAAGGAACAAAAGAAAGGAAAACATTCAATGATCATACTTTTGTAGGAGTCCGAGATGCACATTATAGCATCCTTCATTAGTTACATATTGCAGCACCATATATCCAACAACACTTGCAACAACTTTGTGAAAAAAATGAATATTTCATAGAGGATTAGATCATGAAAGAGCACAAAAGATGTTTCATGTCATGGTTGGAGAACCAAAACCTTTGGATTGGTACAACAAAAGATGAAAATATGATGCATTTTTCGGCCGATGGTTCATTAATGTTAGTTACATCATAGCAAGCATAAGACATCAATAGGTTCACATTTTATACCAAGGCAAAGGATGACAAGAGCCAGCAGCAAAACAACGGTGTGAGAGTAGATGCCGAAGGCAGTGAGGGGAACAAGAGCACATATTATAGATACATTGATGAAATTTGAGAACTCAACTATGGAACAACTTTACAGATCCCTGTATTTAAGTGACAATGGGTCAAGCACCCACAAGGTATAGAGTGGATGAAATGGGCTTTATCCTTGTGTCTCTAAACAACAAAAGGTCACAAAGATGACCCATGGATACTTCCACAACATGTCGCAAAAGTGTTTTATGTTCTGGAGCCCGAACACGAGAAAAAGCATATGGTTATCCTTAGAAAACAAATGATCATTGGAGTTGATAATATCACAGATGATGAAGAATACTACCAGTTGGATGGGGTGCCCTTTTTTGCGAATACAAAAATGATAAATATCTTTGAAGCAAGACTCAGTTATTCATTACTTGTTCCCTACATGCGCAATGATGGCGAGGGGAAGTTAGTTCAAGCTATGTAATTAAAAATGTCATAGTTTTGTAATCGAATTATTTGTAATCTAATTATTAAATATTATAAATGACAATATGTGACCTCACCATGTGTCCTGTTGTTTTGTGATATTAAAGCTAATTTTTTCCCTCCGTTCCAAAATACTAATGTTCCCTCCATTCTAATATATAATTTGTATAATGAAAAAAAGAAGAGCGTACAACAATATGAACATATTGGATATTGCACGGCCACTGCAATGTCCAATCTGTACATACAGTTTACATGCTTTCTCGACTAACGATAGAGAGCCAGAGCTAATAAATGGCTCGACACTTGCAAGAATAATAGAGGAGGGACTAAAGTACACATAATAGTGCCAGTCAAATATGAGGTCAGCAGCAGACGACATCACACGCAGCAATAGTGTCAATTTTGATGACTTCATAGTTAACCGACATCACTACTACATCCGTCCCAAAAGTACTCCATCCAATGAAGAAAGAAGAACGTCAAGTAATAGTGCCGGTCAAGTTTGACGTTAGCATAAAACGACGTGACAGTGAACAATAGTGTCGTTCAAGTATGATCTCAGGAGAAACTGATATTAATGTATCTTATTTCTATTTCAAATGTTTGTTTTTTTGTCAAGTAAAAGTGTCGGTCAAGTTTGACGTCAGCAGAAACCAACATTACAATAAACAATAGTGTCGGTCAAGTATGGTGTCGGCAGAAATCGACATTAAAGTAACTTGTTACTATTTCAAGTGTCGCTTTTTTGTTTTTATGTTACGTAATAGTATCGATCAATTATGACGTGAGGAAATCGACATTACAATCACCAATAGTGTCAGTCAAATATTATGGCATCATCTTTGAGCAACATTATGAACGCTGAGACAATATAAAAACATAAATCATTACAAATTAGACTCATATGGTCTTGTTCTACTTCTAGTAATATCATGATGCCAGTAGTGCAAGGGCGAGAGAAGCAAGATCTAGACATTGTCGATGAGCGTCTGCACGCTCTTCACCTTGCATCGACCACCGCAAGGTGAAGAGCATGCAGAAACTCATCAACAACGTCCACATCTTGCTTCTCTTGCCCTAGCACTACTGGCATTATGATATTTCTAGTCTTCTAGTCTAGATCTTGAAGAGAGTTCCAGGCTCTGTCAACCTCCATCTTGTACTTGATCTCTGCATTCCCTTCTGGGCGCGGGACGAGCCAGACGACTGATAGGCACCGGCCTCCAAAGATGTCGCCGTTGTTGAGCAGGAGGTAGACACGGCCCCTGTCATTGCAGGCTTTGTCAAACCTCTTGAAGACAGTTTCTGGCTCTGTCAAACCTCTTGAATAGAGTTTGAACAAAGTTCTAGGTTCTGTCAACCCTCTTGAGGAGTGGACAACAGCCTGCTATGGAACCTTCGCGTAGAGATTACAGGACACCAAATTTGAGAATGAGTCCTGAACTCACCGCCATAAACCCTAATCCATAAAACCCTAATAACTTGATCTGACAACCTGCTTCAAATGAGGATAACAGATCCTGTAGACAAATGATGTTGCAAACAAATCTGAGAAGCAAAGTACAGATCTTGTGTATGCTCACCAGGCTACCCGTGCACGACTGCGCATCATAAGTAACAACCGAAGAAGGACCATACGTGCGACATGAGGGGAGGAGGCTAAGGAGCGGCAGTGGCTCGGGTGAGGAGGAGGGGCAGCATGTGGCAGCTGAGGGGCGACGGTGTGCTGATGGGTGAGAAGCAAGGGGGCGGGATACATATATATAGGCGAGAATGACTAGGGTTTAGTTAGTAGTGTCGGTCAGGAATGATGTCACCATAGACCGACATTGTTGTAAACAATAATGTCGAGCAGGAACGACGTCAGGGACAAACGTTATTGCTAATGGTTTATAATGTCGGCCCATGGTGACGTCATTCGCGATCGACATTATAGTAGTGCTGCTATGAATTTACAGTAAAGTATTTGAAATTTGAAAATTTCAAAAAAAAGTAGGATTGTACAATTGTATGAACAAATGGTCAACCGAAGGTGCAATATCACTCCATACAGTTGACCATTTGTGTCATACATAATACAACTTACTTCGATTATTGGAGTACAGCCTACAGTATATAAACTGGTTCTGTCCGCCAAGAATAACCAAAGTGGAACTAAAACACAGACAAGGACAAATATCGACAGTGTCGGTCGTGGTGACATCACTATAAACAGACATTGCAAGACCAACAGTGTTGATCAATAATGTGACCGAAATTACAACATCACTCAGCAAATATAACTTAAAATATTTCAAATTTTTTACGCACCATGTGTTCCATTATTTTGTACAATGTTTTCTAAGTGCATATGCATTCATATTTCATATTAGAACGTATTTTTTTTAATAAATTTTCTACTCACATTCAACACTTTCTTATACTCATAACGTATAGTGCCATATGATTGGTAACCTATAGTTTCATTTGAACTAAAAAAGTCAAGAAAAGACCCAAAAAAATTCAAACAAAAAATTTACAGGTTCTTTACACAATGCAAATTACTAAAATCAAATAGTAGATCAAATATCATTATATATATCAAGGAAAAACATTAAAAAATTGTTAAACTTATTAACAGTGTCGGTCGAGCTGACATCATAGATGACCGACATTGCAAGGCCAACAGTGTCGGTCTCTTAGGACAGTAGCGTCGATAGTACGGTGACGTCAGTTTTCCCAACACTAGAATCCTTCCTATGAGAGCCTGGCCTTGGCCGAGTTCAAAATTGAAACCTGTAGTAGTGTCGGTCTTCTTGTGACGTCATGGTACTCGACATTGCTACCCTTACTATATAAGCGGACCTTGTCGCATCGTTTCACACTAAACCTGGTGGCCTTTTCATTTCTTGCGCGATGCCATTACATTGTCAAATTTTTTTGCCAACCCTAAACACGCCGCCGCCGCTCCCGTCGCTGTTCCTTCGGCACTGGCCTCTGTTAGTCGTCCTCTTTGGCTTCAGCACCGGTCACGGCTGCACGTCATACTCCGACCTCCAGTTGCGTGTTCGCCTCCGACCTCGGTGCTCACCGTGTTTCCTGCTCCAGCTCCGGTCTCCCGATGTTTCCTCTCCCCTCAACCACTCCAGAACCCTAATGTAAGTACCCTTCCCATTCCTCCTCTGTAAGCCGCCTCCTCTCCCCCATTCAGGCAATCTACAAACTGTAAGTCGCATAACCTCCCACCATTATTCCTCTCAATTCTTGTGGCTTCGAAATGCTATATGACATTTTTGATGCATATAAATATTATTGTTTAGTTTATGGATACATTGTAAGACCTTTGGCACAAAGGAAAAACTATCGATTCCTTTCTCCTATGAATTTGATCTGATTCCTATGAAATTTCTATGCAAATCCTGAGAAATTGCTGTGTGAATAACAATGTCAGTTTGATGATGTCAGTGATCGACACTGTTACATCATAGTGTTAGTTTTTGCTGACATCATATTTACCCAACATTGCTATTAGCATGTTAATTGTGCCGGGTTGGCGATGTCATTATTGGCCGACACTACTATGACACCTGTCCTAAATGCTCTTATAGGAAGGTTGCTGTTGCTATATGACATCTGGATTATAAACATAATCTAGTATAATCAAATTTTAGGCACAATGTATTTATTATAATAGTACTTTTCAGTTATTGTTGTGCTCGATGATGAAAACGGACTAAGTGAGATGAGAGTGGCAGCATGGACCATATCTTATGACTTGCGATATCAGATATGTATTGCCATACGAGTTAAGGACCTTAGAGCATTGGAAGGCTATTAAATTGGCTACTCGCACTGAGAGCAAAAGTCTTTCTATTCTGTACCCTCTTAGTTTTAATATCCATTTAGACAGAATAATATTTTTCTATTTTTTAGTACACAATCTCTACAATGGAGGAAGTTGTTGCATCGACACCTGCGGCTTCTTCTTCCATAAGCTCAAGTAGCTGATCTTTGAGGAACCTTCCCCTCCGTATCCTCTGTGCGCAAAAAGGCAACGCCTGCCGCAAGAAGACCCTGATTACAACCCAACGCTGAGGTATTTGATAGTCAAATTCACACTGTACATTTTAACTCAAAAGGAAATGCCTTATAACTCTATATTTCGTAGCATATTCCCGCTCGAAGCACTAGATGATTTTTCACTGATGAAAAAGAAGAGACAGTGCCGACTGAGAACACGATCGCCACCACATCAACCACTTCACAGAAGACATGAAAGGGTGGTTCTAGGAACGTCAATAAGCTACATGCTGAAATTTTTGCTATAGAAGCTGTCAACCAATGTGGTGCACCTATGGAGCCAAAAGGAATCAACACAAAATCTTTGACACTCTTTGCATCCTTTGTAGTAGCGGTAGCAATCGGTAATCATAGTGGGCCAATAGAACCCAGCCCTTCTTAATAGCCACTTCATTTTAGGAGCTGATTGGTGTGTACCACAAATGCCTTCATAAACTTCCCTCCATAGCTACATTGGCTACCTCGTTGCCAAGACACTTTAAAAGCAAGTCGTCCCGCGTTCAGCGATACAAATGGCCGTCAATAGAAGTGTATTTGGAAGCCATGTGCCGAACTTTTCGTTCTAACCTTTGCATTGGATCACGAATGTATGAAATCATGGGAGACCTCCAATATAATAATTTGGTAGTTTCATGATTTGCCTTGTTACAAGACGAATCTTCCAATTCTAGCACTTCACACATTGGTTTTTTAGTAATGGAGAATTTTTCTTTGCTAACATTATAACCCGATGCTTGTTGTGTTAAATCGTTGGCTCTATTGTTTTCTAGCCTAGGAACTTGATGTATATGAAACTCATTCATCCTTTTGACAACATCTAGGCATTTGTCTAAAATAGCTTTCAATGATCCATCTAAGCATTGAAAATTTCTGGTGACTTGTTTATTCGGCTTGATTGTTAGTGCACACATGTTCTAATCACTGGCAAATTCAATGTATTCATTATGAGCAGATATCAACACTACACCTTGACCATCTTTGCAAACAGATCCATCAAAATATAACTTCCAGAGAATAAATATGACATAAGCGGCATCTAAATCAACCCTATGCTCAACGATAAAATCTGCAACAATTTGGTCTTTCATAGATTTCATGGATTCATAGGCCAAATCATATTCAATTAAAACATATGCCCATTTACCAAGCCTACCACTAGATATTGGTCTATGCAATATATGCTTAATAACATCGGTTTGACAAGCAACTACGCAAGTACTAGACAACAAGTAATGTCTCAACTTAGTGCAAGCAAAATACAAGGAGAAGCATAGTTTCTCAATGGGAGTGTACCTTATTTCTGCATCAACCAATCGCCGGCTCATGTAGATGATCATGTACTCTTTTCCTTCGATCTCTTGAGTCAAAACAATGCCAATTACATCATCTTCGGCAGCCACCTATAGACGAAACAGGGCTCCCCTCCTAGGCACCCGAAGAACTAGAGGTAATGACAAGTATCTCTTGATATTATCAAAGGATTCTTGCTATTTTGCCCCCAAGTGAATTCAGTCTCATTCTTTAACGAAAAGATAGAAGTGAATGCATTGAATTTTCTCGAAAAATTAGATATGAATCTTCTCAAGCAGTTCACCTTGCCTAAGAATTTCTGCACACCTCTTTTGCACGTAAGCGCTTGCACTTTTGGTATGGTTTCTATTTTCTTAGGATCTATCTCTATGCCATTTTAATGAATAATGAAACATAAGAACTTCCCAGCCGATACACCAAAAGCACACTTTAGTGGATTCATTTTCAAACCAAAGCGGTGCACATGCTCTAAGGCCAGACACAAATTGGCCAAGTGCGGATCAAGAGTGGCCGATTTAATTACAACATCATCAATATAAATTTCCATGTTGACACCAAGCAAGTCATGAACGATAAAGTTCATAGCTCTTTGATAAGTTGCTCCCGCATAGTCATGAAGACCCATTCAAATAAACCGACAAAGCTTGGAGATCTAAATACAGTTTTAGACATATCATCTTCGGCCATAAAAATCTGATTGTAACCCGCATTCCCATCAAGAAAACTGATTACTTTATAGCCGAAAGCATCATTAATCAACATGTCGGCTATAGGCATAAGATACTCATCTTTAGGAGTGGCTCTATTCAGGTTTCTAAAATCAATGCAAACTCTTATCTTACATGTATTCTTCTTCTCGAAGAGCACAATATTAGATATCCACTCCGCTTACCTGCAAGGTCTTATAAAATTTGCATTAAGTAATCGATTTACTTCTTCTTTAATCTGATCATATATATCTAGGTTGAACCTTCTCATCGGTTGCTTAAAAGGTCTAAAACCAGATTTGATAGGAAGCCGATGTTCTACAAGTTCACGGCTCAATCCCGGCATCTCATTGTAAGACCATGCGAAGCAATCTATGCATTCTTTCAAAAGCTCAATTAGTTTTCCCTTATAATCGGCTTTCAGATTTTTGTTTACAAATGTCGGCCTTAGATTCTCATTATCACTGAGGTTCACTTCTTCAAGAGGATCGACCGATGTAAAACCTTGCCCTAATTCATCCATGTCCTTTATTTTTTCTATAGTTTCACACATATTATTCACATTAGCCCGATAGTGTTCGACTCTCTTTTGCAACCAATCTAAATTTGATTCCATTAGATCACATGATATGATTGAGCGATTTTCCATCGGCTTTACATCGACAGGTACAAATCCACCTTTAGTCACACTAAGAAAATCATAATCCGTCAAATCTAAGCCTGTCAAATACTTGACATTACTATGTAGCAACAAAGACGAATTGACCATGGCAATACAAGCCGATACATCCGCATGAACCATCTCAACATAATCACCAACACATTGTATTAAGAATTGGTGCAAAGTAGACGGAACACATTTATTGGCATGTATCCAATCATGCCCTAAAATCAAACTATAGCTCCCTCGAACATCGACAACATAGAAAGCGGTAGCCATAGTCTTACTTTCAACGGTGAGTTCCATGGAAGCGACCCCCTTAGCCTCAATAGGATCTTTTCCTCCCACACCGTTTAGACTCATGTTGGTTTGGATGAGCTCATCATCGGCCTTACCTAGCTTCTTAAACAAAGAATATGGCATTAAGTTAACAATAGCACCTTCGTCTACGAGCATATGAGAAATCGATGTACCATCGATATGTCCCTTTATGTAAAGTGGTTTCAAATGGTTATCCGATTCTTTTGGTTTCCCAAAGATGGCATTTTTAGGACCAAAGTCAAATTGAGCCATGACTTCTTCTTCTTCTACTAAAGAATAATCCAAAAGAGACAAGCAAATAGTGTTGATATCCATACATTTCCGAGGCGACATCGGCTCGTAGTCGAGAAGATCATCGTTATCAAACTTGGACCTGTTGACATCCCCCGTGGGCGTGGTGGAGTCTCTCTCGGACGCGGCATCGGCTTGATCTGATGTCTCTACTGTTGTGGCCGATTCTTCCAGTGGCAGTGAAGTTGGAGGTTCGGGCTTCTTCACTTTCCATTGCTTACCTTGAGGAACTATTGGCTTGACTTCATTGAATACTTTGTCCCTCTTCTTTTTAGCTTCCTGCTTTCGAATCTCACGCAAGTGTAGCCGTTGTAGCTTCCACTTTTGAGTTCGGGTCAAGCCGGAGGGACACCACCTCGGCTGCGTGTACTTGGAAGAGGAAGAGGACTTGCTACTACCAGCTTCGTGATCAAGAGAAGCCTTCTCAACCGGATCATTCACCGTGATCGGTCCACTGAAAACTCCGTCAATCTTAACATTGGTCGCGTCGATTTTCATGACACCTCTGGATGCATTTTTCTGATTTATAGAAGTTTGGGGAGTGTAGTCATTAACTTGCTTGATGCGCCACTCATTTTTTAGGGCGGCTGCAAAAGCATCTTTTCTTGCATTGATCGGTGGAGGTTCAGGCCGATCATGAGCATATTCAGAGAGCCTTGTGAAGGCATTTCTCTTTGGTGCGCTCCACCCCAGATGAAACGGTGGGTATTGCAATGGTGGTACATGCAACTACGGTCCCATATGCGGATTCCACATCGGGACCAGAGGATAAGGCATAGTGACACACAATGGTGGCGGCAAACTGAACCTAGGTGGAGGAGGAGGAATAGGCATATTCATATTTTGTCTTAACTCCTTCCGAGGACGCTCCTCACTATGGGGAGATCTTGGTCGTTTGACTGACCGATTCCTCGAATCGGTCTTTTGGTTCTTGTATTTCTACATGAGGCGGTCAAGTGTGCTTCTGAAAGTTGCTTTCTTTTCCTTGCCCTTGCTCTTAATCACTTTCCACTTGCCCACTTTGGGATTCTTTGGTTTGATCATCTTGGGCTGTGGAGCTTGCCCACTTTGGGAGTCATTACCATCAAGAGTTTTCTCTAGCACCACTTTCCTAGAAGTGATTGTATCACTTGAAGGAGCGGGCCTTTCTTCCCCAATGACAATATTCTTCCCTTTCATTACATCGACTTGATGTGGCCGAATCAACACCTTAGGGTTGAGATCCAACGTGTTCATCGGGAAAGGGTGCTTGTCTATTTGCATTTCTTTGAGACTCAGTCGTCCTTCATTGATAGCCAATTGCACCTGTCGACGGAAAACATTGCAATCATTAGTAGCATAAGAATATGAATTGCACCACTTACAATATGCTCTACGCTTTATTTCATCTGCCGGTGGTAATGTATAAGAGAACTTAATATACCCACCTTTATGCAGCTCATCAAATATTCTATCGCATTTGGTTACATCAAAGGTGTATTTCACACCATCTTTTCGATTATTATGAACCGGTTTGAGGGCGTCACATGCCAAAGATTTACTATTAGATGGCCAATTAAACTCAGCAGCAAGTATATCGTTAGACTCATCATCGGTGCCATCCGAATCATATTCAATAACATGAACATTGTGCCTGATTTTGTGATCATACTTTGGCTCTTTGCTTTGGCTCTCTTGTGCCGAAGCTTTTTGTTGGAGTTGTGTGAGAGTAATGAAATTGTAACCCACCAACTTTTCTCTAATATGAGATCGTAAACCGTTAAAAGCTAAATCGATCAAATCTTTTTCAGAAATTGTCTAAATCGTCAAATAAAACTAGCCAGAGTTTCATCCTTTCCTTGTCTAGCCGATGTCAAATGTGATAACTTTAACTCATTGTCTTCGGAATAAAAGTGATCATGAAATTTGTGTTCCAAAATTTCCAAGTGCAAATGGAATCCGGAGGCAAAGATGAAAACCATGAGAATGTGGTTACGGTCAATGATAAAGAGAAAAGCCTAGTAGAGCATCACTACCACTGGCTTCTTCTAGTGGGGTGGTGTATTGGCTAATATGTTCCCATGTAGTCTTATTATCTTCACCGCTAAACTTTACAAAATCCAGAACATGCCAACCACTAGGATAAGGGACAGATCAAAACATGCGAGGTAAGGTTTTTGATAGATTCGTCTCTACCTTTCAAGTCAACTCCTAGTGTGTCTCGAAATTGTTTAGTCAAATGTTCTTTAAAGTTTGCGAGGCCCTCTTCTATGTTTGTGGTGGGGGCTTTATGAGGGTTTGCTTGCGTGCTATTTTCCATAACATTAAACTTTTCATTATGCGTCGGACCATAACGCATTCCTGTACTGTTTGATGGAATAGGTGGGGTACTATACGCAACGGTGCAGTAAGGAAGAACAAAATTGGATACCTCATTCAATGGGCCAGTCGCCGGATTGAGAATGCTATCAATCAGTTCTACATTAGTAGGAGGCAATACTAAAGCATTAGTTTGCGCGTCGGTCCGAAAACCCGATTGCCCACTAAATGAATTCAACGGCATACCGTACCATGTCTTTTCAACATTAGACATACTAGGCGCTGATGAATAAGCATGAGACCTATCTACTTGTGTAAGACGACTAGAAGATGCAATACCAAGATCTTTCAATGATTTTGCTATGGATTCTTGAATCATGTATTGCATTTCATCTTTCAAGATCTTTTGATTATGAGCAGACCGAGATGAAAGATCTTCAAAAGTAACCGTGGGTTGAGTAGATGAACTTACATGGTATAACTCACGGTTTTCTCGTTGGGTATGGAAGGAAGAATGGTCTCCTTGACTTGAGAGATCGTCCCTTGACTAAATACAAACGGAACATCCACTCCCTCTGCCCTCTGCTCCCTTCACCAATAGAGCCAAGAACCGAGAACTTCCTCCACTCATCAAGCACTTAGGCCCCGTTTGGACCGCAGGAATTTCACAGGAATTTTGTAGGAATTTCACAGGAATTTTGTAGGAATTTCACAGGAATTCCACTCATCAAGCACTTAGGCCCCGTTATCTTCAAGACTAGAATGCAATTCCTACATTCCTATCATCCTAATTAGGGGCAATGTGATCAAGGACACTTGCCTCAAAATGTTACTTAGTTAGCTTCAAGCTTCGGTTCATAGCCTCTCTTGATTTTGACTTGCATTCTTCTCTTCTCATGATCACCGACAAATAAACAAACAAAACTAATGATCATATGCAATATTGGAGAGTCATTTTGGAGTGCTATCAAGGTTTAGAGAACTCACTAAGGATTAATTTACAGCAAAGAACTTCAAGGCGTGAGATGATAACAAGCGGTGAACGGCGGCAACACGTCTGTCTGTCCACAAACAGCACTGTAAATACATGTGCGTTCCCGATTATTGGCTACACAATCCAATGAAATCTTTGAATAGAAATGTGCCTAATTATGTGGAACATGATAAACACATGATGTTTTGAATAAGATTTAACCTGAGAAGGAGATGAACGAGTAGGATAGAGATTTGGTCCTACAGCGGCAGTTGAAGAACAAATCGCGTTCTTAGAGAAATCGAAGTGAATCTTGGTGAATCTTTCAGTGATGATGAAGAGGACTCTCTGGCACATTACATAGTTCATGAGTTTCATCAAGATAATGGTTGAAATTGAGAGAAACAATGAACGAATTACCGATTCGTGCGCTGAACCTGTCTAGAACAGAGAGCAATAGTGATTGAGATGGAGATCCCGGAAGCTACAGATCTCCGTTGACCGTGAATTTTGGATATGTCGTAGAGGACTTCGACGCGCACATCCTGGCAAAATTTCGTTGAATTTGGTTGGACGGATCGCCAGGAACGTGGACGAAAATTGGAGGATCTGTGTCTGCTCGCGAGTTGGCTGCGAGTTGAGAGAGTTGAGAGGTTGGGTAGGACGTGGAGAGGTTGTGGGGAAGAGGAAAAGGCTAGAGATTGTAGGGGAGTTGAAGGGGAAGAGATTTTTGGAAGCTTAAGGGTCATTTCTTTGGTTTTTTAGTGGTTAAGGTATGCGAAAGGGTGGAAAACTCTTCACATCCCGAAATAAGAAATTTCAGGGTGTGACAGATTTGAAGTGTGGTGACATATTCGTCCATTTGCTGTTATCTTCCAGTATTATATCTTTGCTTATGTGGACGCACCGGCTTACCAGATTCTGAACTTGAATATCATCAGCACAGGTGTCTTGTATACCCCAGCAGTTGTTACACCATAGGAGCATGGTGGCATTTTATTCTCTTTTTTAGTTTGGACTAGGGCCTGGCAGTAACACAATCCTGAGCCTTTTTCTTAAGTGCTGCTTGTATGCATACCAGTTGGACATTCATTATCTCTATTATTTTTTTGGCACTGGTGCTTTGATATTTCTACTCCTCTCAGTGTCAAGTGTTTTTTGTTTTTCAACATACTGTGACCCTGTAGTGTATATGAATACACTTTCAGCATGTTTTATGTGAGCTACATAGAAATTGTACAGTACAATGTCAGGTTAGGTATTAGGTATGTCTTTGTGTTAATCGAGACTGTAGAGTTTTGGCCAACTTACTTCGATAGGATTCTTTGTACAATAGCATATATGTGTCCTTTGTCCCTTGTACTCATAATCGTTGAAATCCATTCTTTGATAAGCTTTAGGGCTGAGTTTGGCCGTTTAAACAAATTTGTTTAAAGAATTTTATATATAGTATAGATGTCAAAACAAGGCCTGCCTATATAAACAAAGCTAAGCTGGTCCATAATTGTTCTGTCACAATATTATTGTTCCAATGGACTATTATGTTCCCTCCCTTCAGAGTTTCTGTCTCTGAGGTCTGAACCTTGTAGGAATTGCAGGTGGCTTCATAATATTATGTTCTTACTATAACAGTATTGATGTGATCTTTGCAAGATGCAAACTTGCCATTTGCGATATTTGTTTCCTGAGGAAACAATATCACTCCTTTTCTGCTGGAACCATTGTCTTGTTAATGAAATTGTAGGCTGCACCACACCTTATCTACACGTATGTACTTCAGTGTATTTAAGTTGTTTGCAGCAGATTTCTGAATGCGTTTGCAGGTTCTTTTCTTTTTAGCAAGTCTTGTGATCAGTTCGGCACCTGATCTGTCGCTAGAAGGCCTACTCACCTGTGTTAGATTCTTTTGCTCTTGGATATTCATTACATTGGATGAAACAAAAACAACAAGGTGAGGTACAACCACAACTATCATCTTTACTGTTATGATATTCACAGTAGGGAGTATCATGTTCATATCACCAGTAACAAGGGTTTGATGATTGCATTTACACTGGGACACTTATTTCTGTGATGTTTCCTTCTTAAGTGCGCTTGGGAGGAGTACTACATATCTATCTTTACTGCCATAGTATACATGTTTGCTTGTTACATGTAGAGAAACTGCTTATTGTTCAGTATCATGCATTCCCTTTAGTATACAAACAAATACTATCCTGTTTTATAGAGCCTGCCCATAGGGTTATTTGCATGGTAGCCCTTGTCTAGCACTGTCAAAGGTTGTTTTTTATGCCATTGTTCGGTGGAAGGTTTTCAGTAGATAAATGAAGCATTTATGAACTTGATGCACCAGCATTATGAACTCTCATGACACAAGTCACTATCCCAAAGGACCTCCCCATCTAAGCTTGCACTTGTAGTTAAATGGCCCAATCAAGCAGTCAACAGTCAGCTGGTGTTTCACGAAACCTTAGCTCTGAAAATACTTGAAAGGACTCCTGCCCTTTTTTCAGAAAAGAAAAGAAAAGTAAAATGTTTCATTGTTATGTCATTCCATGATTTTCCTTGAGCTAAGCGTGGGGAAAAAGGAGCCTTTGGATACATGAAAGTTATACTTTTCGACTGAGCAATGAGCTTTGGCTGTTTTTTATTCAGTAACACATGTTTTTTTAGATTAAGCTAACAGTTCACTATGCATTCCAGGTGACAGATTTTCTGTGAGCAAAGAGGACAGTGGAAGGTAGCAACCCAATCTCAGGAGTTCCTTTGGACCCTTCAACGTTACTACAATAATGCTGTACACAGATCCTGAAAAGCAGGATGCTATAAACGTGTAAGCTTCAAGATAATATTGCTACGAAATCCTTGGCACTTGTGTAGCATATCACTACAAAAGGCTTGACTGTCTTGCAAAATCTCAGGTTCTTGGGCCATTTCCAACCTCACCAAGACAAACCTGCATTGTGGAGATTGGACTCCGATCAGCATTACAACATGGGAGGCTACAAACTTTAAATGAAGAGATTGTAAGGTGTGAATTATTCTCAGCCAATATTTCTTGAAAAAGGCTAATCTGATATCAGTTTTTTTTGGCTTATTTGTTTTTATGTTTGAATTTGATCTTTAGTGTACCATTTCTTTTTCTCGAACTGTGACACTGTTTCTCCGTATGAATCTGATTCTGAAATACCACCAGAAAGTATGGGTGATTTTTATGTTATTTCAGATGATGAATCTGACACTGATGAACCTGATGAGGAATACCTCAAACCTTCTTTGGACAATCCAGATATTGTAGATAGTGGTGAATCACATGATAACAGTGATGCAAGTAGTTCTGATCTAAGCTCTTTGAAAGTCGCAGAACTAAGAGAACTTGCAAAATCTCAAGTAATCAAACGTTACTCGTAGAAAGTTGAATTGGTTGGAGCTCTGAGTAACTCGGCTTGATATGATTGGTGGTTTCTCTTTATTCTAATGCGATCTGTCTTGGGTACATGAACCATTCAGTGTCCCTAAGGTCTGGGGCCTTCTAGATAGAAAATTGTATATGAGCAAGGCTAACTTGTTTTGAATGGTTTCTGTCTGTTTGGCTCCTTATGAGCAATTGTATGTTAGTCGATCTGTGTTGAGTGGGGTAAGCTTGCTGAACCATTTTTCCTACTAGCATTGTGTTGAGTGCACTAGTTCTTCAGAACCGAACATGTCAGACCATGAAAACTGGTACTAATAAACTTTGACTCTGTTTCCCTGATACCATTCTCAATTAACCATTTGTTCTTGATGATTGTGTTCCTGCTCCAGTATTGCTTGATTCGAAAGTATTGTTTCCTCATGTGGTTGTTAGTAGTATTTCCAAAACGACATGTAATTTGTAGTGATTTTTATTCCGTGGCAACGCACGGGCCGCTAACTAGTGGAAACTAAATCTCCTAATTTACCTAACTGAAATACTAAATTTGAGGCAATCTGGTTTGTGCGCCTTGGCCCTTTAGGCCGGTGGCCCATGACATCACCCCTCCTTTGAAGATCAGCTCGTCCTCGAGCTGGTAAGATGGATGGCGCTGTCTACTGTGATGTGGCAGGACAGAGCATCTGCCCACCTGTTCACTCCTCCAGGCTTGTCTTTGACCTTGCAGTTGAATCTCAAAAGCCCACCCAATGCATGGGAGAGAGAGAGTTGCAATGGCACTGTAGTCGCGGACGAGCTTACGATCGACCCCAGGTGTCCGATGAACCCGCGCATTGCCCGATCCAATCGGGGCTGTGGTACTGGCGAAACAAGGTGGCACTGGCCTTGCCCTTGGCACAAGGGTTGGCAGCCACTTTTTGCCTCGATACAGGGATGGCGGGGTTCCCGCTGCTGTTGCACACGAATCGATGGCGAGAGACTACTAGTTGAGGATCTCGACGTCGAGGTTGAGAGGCGGCTTCAGTTCAGCTGTGCATATCTGGCCCTGTTGTGTCTCCGTCAGAATGCCCGCTCGTGGGAGCAGCGGTATGTCATTGTGTTGTTCCCTGGTTTCTGTAGATCTGTTGTCGGACAACACGAAGTCGGTACGGTACTCCTCCAGACTGATTCCGTCAAAGCCTTACATTCTCTATCAAAGACATGAGAAAAGCCTCCAGATTCGACATGGCTGATGGGGTTGGAGGCAGCGGTGGTGGTGCTGGTTTGGTAGGTGGCGGTGGTGCTGGTGCTGGTTTGGTAGGCGGTGTTGGTGGTGGTGCTGGCAATGGTGATGGTGGTTGCGGCGGTGGTGGTGGTGGTGCGGATCACTTGGATCGTGATACAATGTTGTCAAGGGCGTCGGTGCGCAAGACTGCAGGCCTTTGGCTGTGTAGCTCGTAGTTAGTATTGGTAACTGATCGAGGATTTACCCCTCTGCGCCCTATGGTGAAAAGGATGAGATTTAGAGGAATTGAGGTAGACTAGATAATTGGTAATTCTTATTGCTTCCTTCCAAATAACAGCCATGCCTCTGTTTATATAGAGCTAGGATCAACCCTAATCCTAACCAACTGATCTTATCCTAAAATAACCTAACTTAGCCGCTAAGTAAGCGCGGTTTGCTACAGTGCACAGCTGCTACAGTACCATGCCCAACTAGATCTCCTAAACTTATGAAAACTAAATCTCCTAATTTACCTATCTGAAATAATAAATTTTAGGCAATCTGGTTTCTGCGCCTTAGCCCTTTTGGCCGGCTGCATATGACACATGATTTTAGCTTCTTTAAACAATTTAAACTTTTTTTGGTGATGTTGAATACATCTAAATCAACTAACTTAAAACCCTTGCCCAAAATCCTTATGGAATTGGCCAAAAAGCAGGCTTCTAACATATCTTCAATTTTTGGACCAGATCTTCATTGACGTTTTCTATATGACACATTTTTCCTTCGGGTTATCTTTTCCTTTCCATGATGTTAACTTTTTTGGTATGGTGATGATTATTCTACTTTGAGGTCCTTGGTAAAAAACAGGCACGCCCTGCTATAATTGATGCTCTCATTATGGCTCATGATAATGATCACATAAAAGTAAACAAGCTTTGTTGAAGAAAAAGGCCATTTAAAAGTTAGTGAAGTTTTTTCCAAAAGCGCGAAGAGCAATATTTTGCCCATACATTGGATCCTTTCATGAAGATAATCACATAACAATATAGGGCCATGCATCTGGATTATCTACCATCATACTACGTCATATCGATACATTATCTTTTTCTTTGCAACTACAGATACATTAACTTTTGATGAACTATCGATTGCAAGAAATCTTCTCAGATAAAAGAAACAATGGCCACCAATGGTTTGACATCATTCTTATTGCAACACTTGAACATCGAGAAGCTATTGCCCGCTTGACTCTGATGAAACTCATAAAGATCTTTTTATCCTACACAGTGCGACACTAAAGAGGGTGATCAAGCACCGCAAATGTGGCGTCATCTTTCTTGTTAAACACTAAAGTAAGGTTAAATCACAAGTATCCCCTCGCAAAAAAGTCACAATTATCCCTATATACTATTGGAATGAGATAGACGCGCAGCGCTGTGCGCCCGTCAATCTGACATCAAACGGTGCATTTTCCTTGCTCATACTTGATTTGTTTTCGTGGCCCAACAGTGAAGGGAAACTGGTTGATTGGACAAGTCGGACCCTCGGATGGATAACCGCCACATTCTTCGCCTAGCGCAGGACCTCGCCACCGAGTTCCCCGCTCTCCAGGTGCCCTCTCTGGAATCTCCTGCGTCGTCCTCGACGTGGCGAGGTCGGAAAGAGGTGACGGAGGCGGGGCCCTGGTGAGTTCCCACCACGAACTTTGCTACAGTGTCTTCACCTCTGCCGCTATCCTCGACGTTTGATAGAGTCCAAGAGGCAGGTGGTGTGATTTCTCTAGGTGATTTGGTGGCAGATTGAACATCGTCTGCGGTGGATGGTGCCATCGGGGTTGCAAGAGAGAGCACAGTGCTCGGTTCCCTGGGCCATCGTGAGGAGGCGGTGGGCTCGGCTGGGCCGATACCTCCTCGCGCTGGGCTATCCTTCGAGGACGTCTTCAACCACTCGTGGCGATCAGCTCCGTATCTGTGACTCTGGATTCCAAAGGGAGGAGTGGAGGTAGGGTTAGGGTTTTCGGCGCAGCTGTCTGAGGTTCGTCTCTTTGGCGGTCAGGTGCGGGCTATCCTTCGAGGATGTCTTCAAACACTCATGGCGATCAGCTCCGTATCTGTGGCTCTGGATTCCGAAGGGAGGAGTGGAGGTAGGGTTAGGGTTTTCGGCACAGCCGTCTGAGGTTCGTCGCTTTGGCGGTCAAGTGCATCGTGTGCGTCGTATTCATCCACCATGTCCCCTTCTCCATTCCTTCGCTCAAGTGGTGAAGATGAATCGAGATCCGAGAGGTTCTCACAAGCATGGGTTTGATGATGGCTGGATGGGAGAGGAAGATCCGAGGGGGCCAGATCCGAGGGAGCCAGATCCGAGGTAGATGGATTTGAGGAACCGGCTGCATCGCAACCTGTCGCAGCGCCAGGGTTTGGATCTGGGCAAGCAGCCTTTGGGGGAGGAAAGCTCGTGGGTGGGGGGCCGTGGAGGATGGCAGCCTGATCCGATTCCTCAGCGTCCTGGGTGCATCCGTCTTGGTCCGCGACCACCTTGGAGGGATTTTGACCAGGTTGGCCGGCCACCTTCCTTCCAGATCAGTGCAGGTGGGGTTCCGGCTACTCGTTCTGGTTGGGGAGATCAACAACAGGTTGGAGAGACATTCAAAAGAGAAGATTGGTGAGGCAAGGGGTCTGATCTTGGTGCTTCTAAGGACAAAGAGATTAGATGCTTTAGGTGCCAAGATTTTGGCCATCACCAAGTGGATTGTACTCAGGAAGCGGTTTGCTATAAGTGCAAGAAAACTGGGCATCTTTCCTTTGAGTGTGATGGGATGAAAGTGAGGAAGCTGAGGATGTTTGGTTTTGGGATACAGCAGGGATTCTACTCCATTGAAATTCCGGATGCTGGGAGTAAAGGGCAAGAAACCATGGGGATGATGTCCATTCTACAGGGTGAAGCCACGGCTGGACAACTAGAGGAGGAGCTGAAAAAAACTTGGTGGAATATAAACGGGAGTGGCAGGTCAGACAGACCAAAGTGGGGGAGTTCTCAGTGGTTTTTCCAACAATGAAATCTTTAGAGACCTTCTCTAAGCTTTCAGAGCTTATGACCTCCAAATACTTGCTGAAAATCAGAGTGTCTAAGGCTCAGAATGATCCGCATTCAATATCAGTAATTCATACATCATGGCTTAAGATTTTTGGTCTCATTTCATTTGCAAAATTGGAAGATGTGGTGAAGGAAGTGGCAAGTCTTGCAGCTGAACCTCTTGTTCTTGATGAGTTATCTTTGATTCATGACGATCCGGTGCAGGTGCAAGTTAGACGCCGTGACCAGAGGCTTTGTTGAGATTTTTATTAATGGGGTGGGGTACGAGATAAGGTTTGTGGCTGAGGGTTTCCAACGTAAGTCTTCTTCTAAAGGTGTGGGCCTGTTGGAGGTAGCAAGTTTGATTGAGGTCGTAACAGGAGGGATAAATCGGATAAGAGTAATGATGATTCTGATAGCGGGGGCTTTGAAGATGATAATCAACCGCTAAATGGGCGCTAGGTCAGTCGAAGCTGAAAGGAAAAGGAGGGGTTAATGAGAACAATGAAAGGAAGCAATGTGAAACAGTTATCACTGATAATTCGCCTCTGGCTTATCTCGATCCTAGGAATGGAGTAGTTCATACACTGGATGATAATATCAGTGTTCTTAACCCTTTGGTTGGAGATCATATAGTTGGGTCTAATAGGTATCCGCAGTCTATGGAGAATGACAATGATATTAGGGGAAGGGGCGAGGGTGAGAACCACAGTATTGATGCTGGTGGTGTGAAACAGTAGGGGGAGTTAGTTTTGGCTCAGGAAGATGACAATTCAGGGATCTTGGAAGTCCAGGGTGTAGAGGGCCCGTACTTCATGGCAAGGTGTGACTGGCCCAACTTGGTTCTGCCCCACAAGCAGCCTTTGGGTATGGAGGGGAGTGTGATGGTTCATGATCAGGTTGTTCTCTGAGGTGATGGTGGAGAAGGAAATATGGGATTTCACAATGGAACAGGAGCAAGAAGGGAGTCAGATCTCGGAGGAACAGTTAGATAAGGGGTGGGTGCCTGTCTCAGCCAAGAAAAGGAACAAGAAGAGTGGGAAACCAATTACGGCTCCAACACACAGAAGTCCTACAATTCCTCAGGATAGAGTGTCTATATTGGAGAAAGCTACTTCTAGAGCCAAACAGAAAAACCTGGACAATGCAGGTATGGTTTCTAAAAACAATCCTTTTGTTGTTCTTAATAATACAGCTGCTGGTACTTTAAGTGTTATGGTAAATGACTTAGACTTGGTGGTAGATAACAAAAGTGAATTTATCTCCACTATTCAAGCTGAAGAGATTGTGCGAGCTGAACTAGCTGAGATAGCTTTTAGGGAGTCTATTAAAGTGATGAATGAAAAATCGGATCGATTAGATGAGATAGATTCTTAATTATTAACCATGGTGCCGATTGATAGTGGGGAGAGGAATAATGAGGGCACTCGTGGAGAGGGCTGCTCACAAGTGGCTCCTGATACTAATAATGGGCGTATTAGGGGTCAAAAAAATAGGTGTCTAAATGAAATCTCTCTTCTAGAATGTGTGGGGTTGCGGCCACCCATCTAGGCACGCGCAGGTGGCTGAATTTGCAAGTTCTGAACATCTGGATTTCATTGGGCTGCAAGAGACCAAGAAAGAAGGTTTCTCTGATAAGGAGTTACGAGAATTAAGTGGGGGAGCTTCTTTGCAATGGTTTTGGTTGTCGGCAGTAGGGCTGTCTGCGGGGATAGCTGTGGGAGTTAATGTTGATTCGATTGAAGTAGAAGAGGTGTGGAGGGGGGAGTATTCAGTTGCGGTTTTGTTGAGAAACCTTAGGTCTAACGTGAGGTGGGTGCAGGCAACTGTTTATGGTCCTACAGATCATGAGAGGTCCCCATGTTTCTTGGGGAACTTAGTCAGCTTTTGACTGCTCAGCATCTTCCTGTTGTGTTAGGGGGCGATTTCAATTTGATTTGATGTCCGACGGACAAAAGCTCAATGAATTTTGATGCACAGATGGCCAAAATCTTTAATGATTTCATTGAGATGAACGATCTGTGGAAGATCAAGTGTAGGGGAGCCCGTTTCACTTGGACGAATAAACAAATTAATCCGGTGATGGTGAATTTGGACCTTATTTTGGTCACAGCTTCGTGGGAATTCCAGTTTCCACTTTCGTTTGCGTGGAGCAAAACGAGAGTGAGATCAGATCATGTCCCGGTGTTCTTTGACGATGGGGCCCAGCTACCGGTGAGACCCAGATACATTTACTTTGAGCGGCAGTGGCTGGGGGAACCTAATTTTAAAACAGGTGTGGAGAGTCGCTGGATTTCCAGCAGACTTGCTAGTAGGGGATCTAACTACTCGGTTTCTCGTTGGCACAATTGTTTGACTCAATGTAGACAGTGGATGAGGGGTTGGGATATTCAGCGGAAAGGAGATCAGAAAAAGATGAAGAATAACTTGTTGCGGCAATTAGAGAGGTGGGATAATATGGCTTAACAACGTGAGCTTTTGCCTATAGAATGGCAGGAAAGATATAAGATTGATGGGGAATTAGAGTCCTTTATAGCCAAAGAAACAGTTTATTGGCAACAACGCGGGGGTGTTATGTGGATCCTTCAGGGAGACAATAATACCCGTTTCTTTCATATGATGGCCAATGGGCGTCGAAGAAAAAATGGGAGAGATCTCAAACCAGAAGGACCTTATGAAACATGCGACCTTGTTCTATAAAGCTTTATTTGGGAGCAGTACAGACAGAGGTGTTCACTTATCTCTGGATTTTTGGGAGCCCGGGTTGAGAGTTTCCTCACAGGTAGCTCAAGAACTAGTTGCACCCTTCACAGAAGAGGAAGTGAAAAACACGGTCTTTGTTATGAAGTCTGATTCGGCTCCAGGTCCGAATGGTTTTGGTATTTAGTTCTTTAAGAGTTTTTGGGAGACTATTAAAGGGAAATCTTGGCGATGTTTAGGGACTGGGCTGCTGGGCAGCTGGATCTGGCGCATTTAAATTACGAGGTTGTTACCTTGATACCAAAAGTTGCGGAGGCCAATAACATCAAACAATTCCGACCTATTTTCTCGGTGAATGGGAACTTTAAGATCTTCACAAAAACTTAGAATAATCGCATTGCTATGCATGCCAAGGAGTTTATTAACCCGAAACAAACGGCTTTTACCAAGGGGAGAAATATTTTAGAAGGGGTGGTGGTGCTGCATGAAGCTATCCATGATTAAAAAAAGAAAACAGCTGCCGGGTCTTATCTTTAAAATTGACTTTGAAAAAGCTTATGATAAAGTGAAATGGGCGTTTCTCCAAGAGGTTATGGAGAGAAAAGGGTTTCCACCTCTTTGGATTGCATGGGTGATGAATTCGGTGAGTGGAGGAAGGGTTTGTATTAATGTTAATGGTGAAAGAGGGGAATTTTTTCGAATCTATCAAGGTTTACATCAAGGGGATCCCCTATCCCCTTTTCTCTTTAATCTAGTAGTGGATGCATTAGGTACCCTTCTTAAGAAAGCAAGAGATAAGAACCTAATTTCAGGGATTTTAAAGCTTCTGATTCCAGAAGGGGTGACCCATATACACTATGCGGATGATACAATTATTTTAGTGGAGCCTTCATTTCGCAACATTCGTAACTTGAATTTCATCATGTACTGTTTTGAATTTCTATCTGGACTCAAGATCAATTTTCATAAGTGTGAGGTTTTCTCCTTTGGTATGATTGTGGAAGAAGAGGACCTTTGGGCGAATATGTTAAACTGCAAGAAGGGAGTGTTACCAATGACTTATTTGGGGATTCCTATTTCTGATCATGCATTAAGGATAGCAGACTTGGGAGGGCTTGTCACTAAGATGGAAAAACGTTTAGATCCTTGGAAACGAAAGTTTAACTCATCTGGTGGGCGTTTGGTGCTAACTAACTCTTGTCTTAGTAGCTTACCAATTTATACTATGGGGTTCTACCTTTTGCATGGGGGTGCATAAAGAGATGGACTCGATTGAGTTCAACTTTTTTTTTGGCAAGGGGCTAGTAGGGACAGGAAGTATCACATAGTGAAATGGGAGGCTCTTACATGCCCGAAAGATCTTGGGGGTTTGGGGATCATTAACACTAAATTGCTGAATGAAGCCCTCTTGGTTAAATGGATTTGGAGGTTACATACTCATCATGAAGCCCTTTGGGGGGCGCTTGTTGAGAGCAAAGTACATGGTGCATAGGAATTTTGATAATGCTAGAGTGCAGGGGTTCCCAATTCTGGCAAGGTCTACATCAAGTTAAACATCTTTTTTACTTGGGTGCTCACTTTAAACTCCAGAACGGTGAATCTATCCGATTCTGGAAGGATGTGTGGAGGGGTGAATTACCTTTTCGAGTTAGGTTCCCCCACTTATATCGAATTTGTGGTAATACTGATATTAGAGTGGTGGATAGTATCCGGGAAGGGGCATGGAATATATCTTTTAGAAGGAACTTTGGGCTAGTAGAACAAGAGGAATGGGCTGATTGCATGATGCTAGCTGGGGAGCCTTTGTTACTGAACCAAGAAGATGAAGTGTTTTGCGCATTAGATAGAAGTAATCAGTTCACAACAAGGTCGCTATGTCGTTTCATAACCTTCCCTGGGGTCAAAGATAGGAGACTGGATTTCTTGTGGAAACTCAAATTACCTCTTAAAATTAAGATTTTCCTTTGGCAAATGAAGATTGATAGACTTTCGGTGGTGAGATGCTTAAAAGGGAGGGGTTGGAGGGGAGTGAAAAGTGTATCCTCTGTGGCCAAGTTGAAACTGTAAAACATGTCTTCTTGTTCTCTTGCTAGATTCACTTGATGTTTGGTCAGAGATTGTTTTGGATGGAGTAATATACCCCCGTCTTCCAAAGATTTTTGGGAGAATTTTGCTGTTATACAAAGCCGCTACCCGAGATCCATTGGTTTTATTGTCTTTGCAGGTGTTACTTGGGCTTTGTGGAAGATTAGAAACAAGATGGCTATTGAGCGGAAATTCCCGAACCCAACTGATGCTCTGTTTTTTGGGATCTCCTATTTACAGAGCTGGAAGGAATTGTTGAAAGGAACGCCGAAGGACCACGTAATGGAGCTGAGTTCGAAGTTGCTGAAGACACTCCAGGAAAAGCCTTGTTCGACCTTTGTACCTGAAATGGTGGTTCTGTGAAGCTTCTGCTGGAAGAGGGTGCTTTGTGGGTGTTGCTCAGTTAGAGATGCTTGTTGGATGTCGCTGTTGGGCTTCTAGTAGCTAGCGTTCAAGCCTTTAGTTTTGGTTTTGTTGTTTGCTGTTTGAAAAATACGTGAACACTGGTATCCCTAGTGATGTGTTTCGGTTTGTGGCCTTCTATATAGGCCGAGTTTTCTCTGTTCAAAAAAAAAAAAAAAGAAACTGGTTGATTCTATCATTCCAAGCTGAACTCCCAGATTCAGTCACTTGTTCCAGCCCAAGTAGACGCCGTCGAGCGCCGATGCCCTCGGTGGGCTTCCAAAATCCCGGCTGAAACTAAAAAGGAGCCTAGCTATTTCTTGTGGACCGGAAAGCACGAGAACAGCGTGGGGCCGTTGCCATCATCTCTGCACACAAACTTGACCCTACAAACTACCAGACTTCTCCAGATCGTTTCCCTCCTCCAAAAAGCAGAGCCGCGACGCGACGCCAGCACCTTCGTGAGAAGCAAAACCAACCGAAACAAAGTGGCGCACCGGCGGGCCCGCCCACATGTGGATGTGGCTGAGGGCGTCGCTGTTGGGCGCGGCCGAGCTGCTCGTCAGCGCCGTCGTGCACCTCGGCTACGGCTTCTACATCTTCGGCGCAGCCATCGCGGCCGACGTGTCATTGTCGCTCGTGGAGGGCCTGACCGGCGGCGGTGCCAAGGGCAGCGTCGTCGCAGGTGAGGACGACGCTGCCGTGCTCGACGGGGCCGTGCCGCCGATCGTGCTGGTGCACGGCATCTTCGGCTTCGGCAAAGGCGTACGTTCCCTCCGTGCTTTTGCGATAACTTGATGTGCACTTCTCTGTTTGCTTGTGATATTCTCGCTCGTCGGATGCTCTGTTTTCCAATCGCTGAGGCCCCTCCGGCCGGAGAACCAAATTTGGAAAATGTAGCAGGATACCGTATGATGTTCCCTGTTTCAGAAGCTGGGAGGGCTGTCGTACTTCGCCGGGGCGGAGAAGAAGGACGACCGGGTGCTGGTGCCGGACCTGGGTTCCATGACCAGCGTCCATGACAGGTGAGAGACCAAAAAGCTAACTTATGCATCGATGCTACTTGTGTCGTGAATCAGCTACTAGCATACGATCGAACAAAAGACAAAAGCATAATCCATCAACGACGAACCACAGGGCACGAGAGCTGTTCTACTACCTGAAAGGAGGGCAGGTGGATTACGGCGAGGAGCACAGCCGGGCGTGCCGGCACTCCCGGTTCGGCAGAGTCTACGAGCGCGGCCACTACCCAATCTGGGACGACGATCACCCGGTGCACTTCGTTGGCCACTCCGCCGGCGCGCAGGTCATCCGCCTCCTGCAGCAGATGCTCCATGACAAGGTGCACTGGCTTGCTTCCTGTCTCTATTGAGCTTTATTTGAACTCCTTGTCCCGTCGCTGCTTCTCTTAAAAAAAAAATTAAAACACCGAGCAGGCGTTCGAGGGACATGCCGACACCTCCGAGAACTGGGTCCTGAGCGTCACCTCCCTCTCCGGCGCGCTCAACGGCAGCACGCGTCCCTACCTCGACGGAATGCGGTGAACGTTCTCAGCCATTGATCACGCCACGCTGGATCCCATCCCTATACTTCAACTCAAATGGCAAACCGCTAACGATAACGCGCTCGCCAGGCCGGAGGACGGCCGGTCGCTGCGGCCCGTGTGCCTGCTGCAGATCTGCCGCGTGGGTAGCATCCTGTACCACTGGCTGGACATCCCCTGGCTCAAGCGCTACTACGACTTCGGCTTCGACCACTTCGGCATGTCGCGTCGCCTCGTGGGAGCCAGGGGCCTCGCGGGCCTGCTGCTGTCGCGCGCCTCGGCGGGTGGTCCGTTCGCCGCGGGGGACTGGATCCTGCCGGACCTCACGATCCAGGGCGCTGCCCGGATCAACGCCCGGGTCCGCACGTTCCCGAGCACGTTCTACTTCAGCTACGCAAGCAGGCGGACTGCCCGGGTCAGAGGCGTCACCGTGCCGAACGGCGTGCTAAGGATCCACCCCCTGCTATTCATCCGCGTCCTGCAGATGTGCCGGTGGCGCTTCCCTGACGACGTCGAGCCGCCGTATAAAGATTACAGGTCGGGCGGTGCATCTCTCTCTCTCTCTCTCTCTCTCTCTCTCGTGGGTGTGGGTGTGTGGAACGCGTACGCTCTGACTTACGCTTGAGACTGATCAGAGACCCCAACCGGACCCCACGGCCGTAACCGTCTAACCGGCCATCGTTAGAGCATGCACTTGGTTTGTTGCTTGTAGAATAAAGGAACATTTGATCTACGATCACATGAGAAATTCAATTCATTTGGTTGGTGTTCATCGTGGCAGGGACGACGACTGGGAGGACAACGACGGAGCGCTCAACACCTTTTCCATGACCCATCCACGGATCCCCGAGGAACATCCGAGCCTCCAGGTCAAAAACGATTCGGACTGCCACCCGTTTCGACCGGGCATCTGGTTCGTGCTCTGTTTCGTGCTCAGCTTTTCCAATGCAACTCGGTTTCCGTTGGTTCAGATTCCCTCTGCTCGGCTGGTGAAAATGCAGGTACTACAGGATCGTGGAGGCGGATCACATGACGTTCGTCATCAACCGGCAGAGAGGAGGCGTGCAGTTCGACCTCATCTACGACAGCATTTTCCAAAACTGTCGGAAGCACGTCTTTAGGACTGCCCCGCCGCCTACTCTGCCGAATCAGAGCTGAGTCACTGAGATCTCCGCACAACAAATCAGCTTGTGCTTGTAATTGTAACCGTCCATTCTTTCACTAATTTGTTGATGTGAATATATTTCAATTGGAGCTGGGGTTGAAAGAAGAAACAGGAAATTCAACCCAGTGGAACCATCACCATGTAGCCAAAAAATTCATCCACGTCTTTCTATTTTGTTTTTTATTTAAGAACATATCACCAAAAAAATTCATACACGTCTTTCTATTTCTTTTTCAGTATATTCATCAACAACTTTTTCAATAACATATCTTAAAGCACTTTTTTGAAGAACATTTCTTAATAATCATGTCTCAAAGTTCTACAGAAAAGTTTCAATGAAACATGCTGAGACAATAGAACTTGCAAGAGAGAATGGCCCTGTCCCAGATACATATCCCCTGAGCATCGCCATATCAGCGAGGGAGTGTAGGCGTCCGCACTCAGGCGACCACCATACCAACCCAAGCAAACAATAGCTTGAGAAAGAGCGGCTCTACCCATACGCGTTCAGCATTGGCGGAGCCCCAGCGCAAGAGCGTCCGCCAGGCCGCCATGAACTCCATCGTTCCAGTGGCCCACCGTGCTACTCACCGCCTCATCCAACAGCTGGGCATTTCTGGGAAAGATGAGCCCATTGGTGACGCCGCCCTGAAGAAGTATGCCGCCATGTATCAGATGCCTCTTCCCGCCAACGACATTGCGGCCATCCGGGCTGTGACGTGGCTCACAAATGGCCGGATCACTAAAGCCGCAGCTGCTCTGGAGGGGGCGGAGTTGGCAGCGCAGGCCGCTGCCGCTTAGCTGCCTTGCGTCCTGCTCGTAGTTTGCCTGTGTTCCAATGGGGAAAAGACCTCTTGTATCTGTGTCTAGACAGCCGCTCGGGCTGTGTCCGTCTCGCGTCTTGTTGCTGGTTTATGGTTCGCTTCGAGTGAGGTTGATCTTGGGCCTATTCACCCAAAAATCATAGACATATCGGAGTATCCGACACACTGCTCAAGTGTCTGGTAGACTTTTTTCGGTTCGAGGCACCTAAGTTTGTCGGAGTATCCGGCACGTTATCGGAGGGTCCAGTAGCTTCTCTCGAGTTTGGGCACCTAGCTCGTCGGAGTATCCGGTACACTATCGAAGGATCCAATAGGCTCTCTCGAGTTTTGGTGTTCAACCCACCGAAGTGTCCGACATTGTGGCAGACTGTCCGGTGAGTCCTCTCGTGTTTCAAGAATTACACGATAGACACTCCGCCACTCTACTGGAAACTGAATTACACGACAGACACTTCGGCACTCTACCGGAGACTCTGGTCACTAGAGTATCCGCCACTTTACCGAACACTCTAGTACTGTCGATTTAGAAAGGTTTTCAGCAGATTGATTCTAATTTCTTTCTTAACTTGAGAGATCAGTTGCTCTGCGAGATAAGACCATCCCACCTCTATAAGGTCGGTTGAGGAGCATCCCAATCGATCGTATCATTTGCTTTATGTTTTTCGTTTTCTCTAAATTCTAATCCCCTTACTCGACCCTCGTGCTGTTCTTCCTTCGTCTCGGCGACGATCGAAGGCAATCCGGCTGGCCTGACCAGCCTGGATCAACCCTAAGACAATCCTCCTCCGACGTGGTCCCTCCCGAGGCGGGGTTGTTCAGTGCTATTCAAGCCTAGCGTTGAAGAAGCGTCGGCGTTCTCGCACACGTACGTGCGAGCGGTGCGTTCGCCCGGACCCGATTTCATCTTTAACACACTTTTTGGCGACTCCGCTAGAGAACGAGTGATTTCAGTTGCACAAACCGAATCATTGTTTTCCGTCATGACTTCCGAGATCTCTACGACGAACATCATCATGCCATTCTTAGAGGAGTTGCTTGAAAAGACGCGCAAGGCTCGCGAAACGGGAGCTGTAGAAGTACTTGGCGTGCTTGAAGAAGGACCGTCAATGCACTATCTCTCAAGTGAAGGAGCCCGTTCTTCCGACCATCGTCGATGACACAGTCGTGGATGCTGCCAATGTGAGAATATCTTTGCACTCTCCCGTTAGTTTTGAAGACCTTTCATATTACTTTACCGACATAAAAAATGTCTTAACTAATAATATGCAATACATGATTCAAGACAACATGTCTAAATCATCTAAAAATGCTAGTATCGCATCATCTTCTCATGTTGTGCATGTAGAATTTCCTACTAGCACATCGACGCCTACTACATCTAGTGTAGAACAACCCCCGTATGGCAAGGCGTTGAACTCGTTTGGTGGACAAATTAGTTTTCTGTCTTATATGCAAACTAATGCTTTGGTACTGTCACCCGCTAGTGTAGAGCCAATCACTAGCATTCCCAATCCGGTCACGAGCCGATTAAATGAATTTGCTAGTTTTGTTTCTCTTTATCATACCGTCACATATAGCACATCACCTATCCTACCAAGCGGTACGGGCATCCCTCATGGCCCCGTTCTTAATGAACTATTTAGTTCTATGAAAACGAGCATACACCCTCCACCACCGAGCGCATCTACTAGGCTACCCATTGTCAACATAGAAGAGTGTATGGATGCATTAAGGAGGATTTAAACAAACAATTTCGTGAGACACTAGGGGTAGACCTTAAGGGAAGATATCAAATTTATCAAAAACCGTACCCCACGTATTTTGATTTGGTCCTATATCCCGTTGGATGGCGTGTTCCCGACTTCGTCAAATTCAATGACGAAGATAGCAAAACCATTTGAAAACACATTAGTCAATACATAGCACAGCTAAGAGAAGCAGATTTTAATGAGGCTTTGAAAGTACGATTGTTTTCTTTATCACTCTCTGGAACCGTTTTCTCTTGGTTTTCATCATTGTCAATGTAATATTTTATGCTTTCAAACCTTCCAAAAAGGAGAAAGTTCAAAACTTTTAGAAACAAAAGTTATGAAATGTGTAAACCCAGGATTTTGGACCGGACATACTACCATGTGGTTAATTTTTGGAATTTAGCAAGGTTCTTTCAAATTACAGAGGCTCCAATCCAAAGTTCTGATTCCTTAATGATTATCCATATTCTAAATTCGGTAAATTAAAATCCATTTCGAAATTCAAATTCATTCCAAAACAAGAGTTGTTCCTCTATCTCTGTTCTACTGATCTGCAAAGTTTCAAATTGTTAGGAGTTCAAGAGTTAATTCTTCCAAAGCTTAGAATTTGGTTCCTTGATTTTCCTTTAGCAGATTTTTCCATGTCTTCTTAGCGGATAACCAATTTCGAAATTCAATACCTTTCAATTCCTCGTGAAACTGCCGGTGCATGTCAGTGGAAGGTTAGAAGAATTTGTCTAAAACATCTTTACCATGTTTCGTTCACATCAGAGCTCGGTGGATATTTCTTTAAGGCCTCCGAAGTTAGTTAGTTGACCTGCTTTTCAGCAGATTTTCCAAGTTTCCTTATCATTTACCTTTTTTCGAATTTTAATATCTTTGATCCTACTTTTCACGAACCTGTGCATGTTAGCTATCTTGTAGATCACATGTTGAAGAACGGTTCTACCAAATTTCAACTCATTCCGAGTTTGTTTTCTTGTTCCTTTTCAGTGCACAAAACACCTAAGCATTAAGCTGAACTGGCACCTTCCTGTCAGGAGGGACCCACTCGTCAGCGCCTTCTTCCTCCTTCCCCCAACCCGCTTGCGCCAGCGTGCGCCCCGCGTGGCGCACATGCAAGCCGGCCACGCGCCCCCACCCCTGCCTCATGTCCCCCTATGTCCCGACCCTGCCGGCCCTCCTCCATCTCCTCTCCGTTTTTCCCTCTCTTTTTGTCCCCATTGTCAAAAGGTGCCACCGCGGAACTCACCCGACTGAGCCGCCCCAGCTCCTCTCCGCTGCCGAGCACCTGCGCCACCTCGTGCCCCAGCTCTCGGCCACGCTCTCCGGTCATCTCCGGTGAAGCCCTCCATCAATTTTGACTTCTCCCTAAAATTTCGAAGTTTGATGCTGCCGGCCATTTTCTTCAATTTTGGTGAGTCTCTCTCCCTCTCACGCACGTCCTCAGCCCCTTGTCCTCTTGTGCACACCCTGGATGCGCTCCTGGCTGGTAATCGCGGGCTTTTCATAGGATTTTGAAGCTCACTGCCGTCAGCCGCCCAAGCTCGTCGTCCCCCACCATCGAGCTCCGCCTTCCGGCCTCCTCCATCGACTTCAACACCTGTGCCATCCATCTCCGACCCTCGGTGAAGCCGTAGGCGCAACTCGTTCAATTTTCTGTCGACCGAGCCGCCGCTGCCGCCGTCACGTCGTCGAACCCTGCGCCGCGCTGCCTGTCGCCGTCAGCCGATTCCGATGAGCGCCTCTGGCCGCCGACCTCCAAACCTGCTTCCCCGTGTCGCGCAGCACGTGTTGGTTCAAGCACCGTCGCCGGCCGGCAGCCTCCGGCTAGGCGCGCG
>BCLG01001039.1:59264-74606 GCA_001602295.1 Zoysia matrella | reverse complement strand
CCGGCAGCCTCCGGCTAGGCGCGCGCCTGCCAGCCGCCGCCATGGCCGCTCGACCAGGCCGATCCAGGCTCAGATCTAGTGTGGCCGAGGCCGGATCCGGTGTGGCCGCGCCTCAGCGGGCTTCTTTGTGGCCTGGCGCCAGATGCAGCCACGTGGCGACCCTTTAAGGCCGGGTCTATTTAAATTCGCCTCCGGCTAGGCGCGCGCCGGCCAGCCGCTCGACCAGGCCGATCCAGGCCCGGATCCAGTGTGGCCTCGCCTTTGCAGGCTTCTTTGTGGTCGGGCGCCAGATGCCGCCAAGTGGTGACCCTTTAAGGCCGGGTCTATTTAAATTCAGAATCCAATTTTTAATTCTCCAGAAATCCGTTTAATCTTCCAAAAAACATAGAAAATGCATATGAGCTCAAAAAATTACAAATAATATATCGTTGGAATCCTCTCATCATGTAGAATATTTTAGAACTTTCAAAGTTGTATTTCCTGCATTAGTAATAATTTTAATAATTAAATAGTTTGCATTATACATACATGCTTGCCATCATTTTCATGCATCATTAAAATGTAAAATTTTATATTTAGCTTCTACTGATTAAGTTCTGTCATCGTAGAATTTATTAGAATTTATGTGCCTGTATGTTATTTATAAATGATTATTTACTCTTAGCTAGAGATTAATTCATTATAAATTCATAGGTTAATAATAAATTGCAAAACTTGTTCAGAAATTAGTTCATAGCCCTACTAATATTATTAGCAACTAAAATTGTAGTTTATTCCTTCAAGAACCATGTTAAGGAAATTTAGAAGTAATTTCTCTATTATGAACTATTTAGTAGAGTATAGAAAATTCATTCTTTTAGGTAAAAATCAGAACCTTGCCACATAATTGCAGAAAGCGCGTTAACTTACTAAACTCAATTCACATGAACGCATTCGCATAACACTCATTGTCATACGCATTCATAAGCATCTCATCGCATGTGAACTTATCATCACATGCGATGACAAATTAAAACCTTAGCATTTTATTAGGTGCATAACTAATCACACTCGCATATCATTTCATGCATTTAGGAAACGATGTGGAAGATAAGCAACTTGTTCTAGTTGCTCCGGAGACATCCGTCGCTGAGGATCTCCCGCTTGTGTGTGCTAACTCTCAGTAAACCGAAGACAAACCTCAGTGTATTAACCCTATTTTAAATCCTTTTATTTTATCACTATGTATTGTATGGCTAATGTACTGTGCATTAAGTTGTAGAAGTTATTTAAAACCCTAGGATGCATGATAGTGTCACTTACCTCTATTAAGTATATATATTAGTACAGGTAGCTCGATGTAGAGGTAGGGTATGAGTTCTAATAAACGGTATAAGTCGAGTGAATGAGAAACCTCACTCGCGAGCTATATGTTTTATTTTATCCCTGACTTAAATAAACCTGAGATCGGACGGGGATAGTGTATAGGAGGGTTCGAGAAGGCTGGGCCTTCACGGTGGTAGCTCCGTCTGTGTCGGTTAAGGACCGATTCGAGTGTGGCTCTGTTGAGCAAGTTCGAACGTATCGATTACATACTGGGGACATGAGACAAAAAAACTGATGTAACTCAATATCCGTAGCGGTTGGACGTACCCCTACTCCTCTTTAGGCGGAGGCAAAGGAGAGACTTGGATCTAACCATAGATGCATCTGCATGGTGGTCACATGGAGGACCATTTTCTCGGGAGAAGTAGGCCTCGGACCGGCCATATGGTGTTGTTGTGAAAGGTGGCCACGTGCGGCTTCTGGAAAGCGCGTACGTGTCATGTATTTCGGGTTTTCTCAGCTAGTGTAAATCGATTATAATCGCTGTCCCTCGCAGTAACAAGTACCACTTGTTCACTAAGTGACATTATAGTAACAACTGGACTAATAATAATAATAATTTGAATTGTTTGCTTAGCTATAGGCAGTTGCTTGGCAACCATACTTGCTCTAGTTGTAGTGCAAATTAAATTTACATTCTTTGAACATAACTTAATGCTAAAAGATAAAAGTAAGGATTCATGAATAGTGCTATGTTTTATGCAGTTGGCCATCCCTATGAGTCAGCCTCTCATGCTTAGGAGTCGGCTATAATTGGCCATTCTTGACGGGTAAGTCTTGTTGAGTAATTAGTACTCACGGTTTGTTGTTTCCTCTTTTTGTGCTATAGCTCTTCCTCTTTGTAGCTGGTGTGACTGCTGGGCAAGGTAGTGTGGAAAGGTGAACCCCCTGCGGACTGGTCCGTTGACTGGGTTCCTTCTTCACCTATTACCGATCGCGAGGAATGAAGCATCTCTTAGGACAAGATATGTTTCATATTAGGAACTGTTATATCATTTCTGTATCGCTTCCGCTATGTTTTGAACTTTGTTTTAAACTTATCTCTACTAAGACCACTTGAACTCTATTGTAAGACTTTAATCAGTTTCCTATTTGATATTATCACTCGTTTTGTACTATTTGAGTATTGTAATTCAATATCACCCGAGATTGATCTAGGCGAGTCGTCCATGATTTTTGGGGCGGTTCTGCCACAGTCCCCGGGGTTCATATACACGTGGGAGTCTTTAGAGCGCAAGTTTCATGACCACTTTTATTCCGAGGACAACAAATTAAAGTTGTCACATTTGACATCGGTTCGGCAAGAGAAAGAAGAACCCGCCGTTGATTATCTTCGACGGTTTAGAGATGTTAAGAACCGAAGCTTTAACTTGACAATTTCTGAAAAAGATTGAGCCGACCTAGATTTTAGTGGTTTATGGTCGCATCTTAGGGAGAAGTTGGAGGGGTACGATATTCTTACACTCACTCACCTCGAACAAAGGGCTTTGGCTCAAGAAAGCCGAAGCAAAAACTAAAACATGATTACAAGACCAGCAAAAGCGTGCACGTTGTGGAATGTGATTCGGATAGCTCCGATGATGATTCCAATGATATTTTGGTTGCCAAGTTTGTTTGGCCCTCTAAAGCCAAATCATTTGCTTGTGATTCACTCAAATCAGTTCATAAGAATCAAAAAGACGATGTGAAATACACGTTTGATGTAGCTAAGTGTGACAAAATACTTGACAAGTTGCACAAAGGTGGATACATTAAGATTGCTTATACTTTACTTCTTGCGGATGAAATTAAGCGTAGAGCATATTGTAAATGGCATAACTCTTATTCTCATGCTATTAACGATTACAATGTTTTTCGTCGACAGGTCCAATCGGCTCTTAATGAGGGATGATTGAGTCTTAAAGATATGCAGATTGACAAGCACCCCTTCCTCGTCAACACTCTAGAGCTCAACCACAAAGTATTGATTCGGTCTCATCAAGCCGATACAACCAAGGAGAAGAACGTGATCATCGAAGAGGAGATGCCTATTTCTCTGAGTGAGAAAGGGGCCTCTAGGAAGGTGGTGCTCAAAACGTCCCTCTATGGTCAAGAGTCTCTCAAAGTCATCATCCAAGGCTCGAGACCTAGGGGCAAGCTCCATAGTCCAAGATGATAAAGCCGAAGAATCCGGAGGTGGGCAAGTAGAAGATTAACTAAGGCAAAGCCACGGATCGAAAGATGGGACCCAAAAGCGCCTTTGATCGTCTCATGGCTAAGTATAAGAACCAAAAGACCGATTTGAACAATCGGTCTATGAAGCGACCAAGGTCACCACCGAGGGGACGCAGCCCACCTAGGAAGGAGATGAGGCAAACCACGGATGTTCGTGGACACCACGGTTTCATCCTATTCCTTGCCCACCGTTCCTGGTGTGGCATCCATACATGAGACAATAGATGCTGATGCCACCGATGCCCGTGCCACCGATGCCATGCCCGCCATTTCATTCGGGATGAAACAGACCGAAGGGAGATGTCTTCACAAGGCTCTCCGGCCCTATTCCGGATCGGTCAGATTTTTGACCGATCAAAATGCAAGGAGGGGGCTCCACCACCGCGCCTATGCAGGAGTGGCGCCTGAAGCAAGGTAATGAATCTGCCTCTTGTACTTTTGTTCATCAAAAGAGCGCATCCGGAGGTGTCGTGGAAATCGACACAATTGATGTCAAAATTGGGAGAGTCTTCAAGGGACCGATCACTTTGGATGATCCGATCGAAAAGGCCTCTCGTGATCATGAAGCTAGCAGCAGCAAGAGCTCCTCTAAGTACACGCTACCAAGGTGGTGTCCGTCTGGCTTGACCCACACTCAAAAAAGGAAGCTCCAAAGGCGACGTCTCTAGAAGATTCGAGAGGAGGAGACGGAGAAGAAGAGGGACAAAGTCTTCAACGAGATCAAGCCGATGGTTCCTCAAGATAAGCAGTGGAGAGTTAAGGAGGCCGAGGCTCCCACTCCACCGGTGACGGAGGAAGCGGTGGCTACTCCGAAGGCATTAGGCTTGGTTGACGCCATCTTGGGAGAGGACTCTACAGTGCCTTCACCCACGGGAGACATCGATATGTCCGAGTTCACGATGATGACCTCTTGGAGTACGAGCTTACACCGCCTCGGAAAGGTATGGACATTAACACCATTTGCTTATTCCTTTTCGATTATTCGCTTGTAGAGGAGGAAGAGGTCGTGGCACAATTTGACTTTGGGCTGAAAAGTGCTATCTTTGTGAAGCTCAAGGAATCGAAGAACAATTTACGTGAAAGGTCATATCAATGGCACACCGATTCCTCGCATGCTTGTAGATGGCGGTGCGATTGTTAATCTAATGCCATATTCTTTGTTTAAGAAGCTAGGTAAGGCCGATGACGAGCTCATCCGGACCAACATGACTTTGAACAGTGTGGCAGGAAGAGACCCTATCGAGGCTAAGGGGGTCGCTTCTATGGAGCTCACCATTAGGAGCAAGACCATAGCTACCGCTTTTTTTGTTGTCGATGTATGCGGTAGCTATAGCTTGATCTTAGGGCGTGATTGGATTCATGTCAATAGATGTGTTCCATCTATATTATATCAATTCTTGATACAATGGGTTGGTGATGATGTGAAGGTTGTTCATGCGGACGCATCGGCTTGTCTTGCTATGGCATCTTCTTTGTCGCATGACATCGTCAAGTGCTTGAAAGGTTTAGACTTGACAATTATGATTTACTTAGTGTGACTAGAGATGGTTTTGTACCTGTCAATGTAAAGCCGATGGAAAATCGGCTCAACCATATAATGTGATTTAATAGAATCTAATATTGATTGGTTGCAAAAGAGAGTGGAACACTATTGATCCAACACGAACGATATGTGCGAAGTTATAGAGAAAATAGAGGACATGGATAAATTAGAACAAGGATTCACATCGGTCGATCCTTTTGAGAGGTGAACCTTGCCAGCGATGATAATCCTAGGCTAACTTTTATAAATCAAAAATCTGAAAGCTGATTATAAGGTGAAGTTGATTAGTTTATTAAAAGAATACGTGAACTGTTTTGCATGGTCTTATAATAAAATGCTCGGGTTGAGTCGCGAGTTAGTTGAGTATCGACTTCCAATAAAATTTGGTTTTAGACCTTTTAAGCAACCGATGAGGAGGTTTAACCCGAATATGCATGATTGGATTAAATAGAAAATTAACTGATTACTTGATGCGAAATTTATAAGACCTTGCAGGTATGTGGAGTGGATATCCAACATCGTGCTGGTGGAAAAGAAGAACAACGGTAAGATTAAAGTTTGCATTGATTTCAGAAATTTGAATAGAGCCACTCCCAAAGATGAGTATCCTATGCCCATGGTTGATATGTTGATCAATAATGCTTCTGGTCAGAGTTATTAGCTTTCTTGATGATAATGCGGGATATAATCAAATCTTCATGGCCGAAGAGGATATGTCTAAAACTGCTTTTAGGTGTCCCAGTTTTGTAGGATTGTTTGAGTGGGTTGTCATGACCTTTGGGTTAAAGAATGCGGGTACCACATATCAAAAGGCCGTGAACTTTATCTTTCATGATTTGCTTGGTGTCATCATGGAGGTTGACATAGATGATGTGGTGATCAAATCAGCCGCTTTAGATTGTCGCTTGGCCAATTTGCAACTCGTTTTAGACCGAATGCATCATTTCGGCTTAAAAATGAACCCGCTCAAGTGTGCTTTTAGTGTATCGGTCGAGAAGTTTTTGGGCTTCATTATTCATGAAAAGGGCATAGAGGTAGATCGTAAGAAGATAGAGGCAATTAGGAATGTGTACACGCCTACATGCAAGAGAGAGTTGCAAAGCTTTTTAGGCAAAGCTTCTTAGGAAAAGTGAATTACTTGAGGCGATTCATATCTAACTTGTCGGAAAAGATTAATGCATTTACTCCTATTCTTCGGCTAAAGAATGAAGCCGAATTTACTTTGGGTAACGGTAAGAAGCTTTTGAATAGATCAAAGAATGCTTGTCTTCGCCGCCTATTCTTAGGGCGCCTAAGGGGGAGTCCCTTTCCGTCTCTACATAGCAGTGGAAGATGATGTGGTTGGTGCTCTTTTGATGCAAGAAGCCAAAGAGAAGGAGTATGTGATCACATATGTGAGCCGACGGTTGGTGGATGCGGAAACAAGCTACACTCTCATTGAGAAACTATGTTTTTCCTTGTAGCATGCTTGCACCAAGTTGAAACATTATTTGCTATCTAGTACTTGTGTGGTTGCTTGTCAAACAGGTGTTATTAAATATATGTTGCATTGATCAATTTCTAGTGGTAGGATTGGTAATGAGTTTATGCATTGATTGAGTATGATTTGGCTTATGAACCATTAAAATCTATAAAAGGAAAAATTGTTGCTAATTTTATTATTGAACATCGGATTGACTTACAGCATGATTTAGATGTTGGTTATGTGACATTTACCCTTGGAGGTTGTATTTTGATGGATCGGTTTGTAAAGAGGGTTAGGGTGTTGGTGTTGTATTAGTCTCTCCTCATGATACACATTTTGAATTCTCAAACCGGTTAGAGTATGATTGCACAAATAACCAAGCCGAATATGAAGCATTATTGTTTGTTTGGTGATGTTGGAGTCCATGGGGGTTGAGCATATAAAGGCTTTCGACAATTTGGTATTAGTAGTGCAACAAGTCGCGGGAAATTTTCAATGCTTAGACAGATCGTTGAATGCTATCTTGGACAAATGCCTAGACATCATTAGAGAGATGGATGACTTTAATATACATCATGTGCCTAGCAAGAAAACAGTAAAGCTAATGAGTTGGCACAACAAGCGTCAGGTTACAATGTTAGTAGAGGTAAATTTTCAGTCACTAAGAGACCGATGCTTGAGGTGCTAGAACTAGACCTTTCGGATACTAACACATCAAACCATGATAGTGCCGAATCACTTGATTGGACGTTACCCATAGTTTCATACATTCGTAGTCTAACCCAAAGTGTGGATAGGAAAGTTCGGCATGTAGCTTTCAAGTATACTTTGATTGATGGTGACTTATATTGCCGAACGGGAGACGATTTTCTCTTAAAATGTTTGGGTGACGATAAGGCCAAATGGTTATGCGGGAAGTTCATGAAAGCATTTGTGGTACACATCAATTGGCTTCAAAAATGAAATGGTTGTTAACAAGGGTCGGGTTCTATTGGCCAACCATAATTGCCGATTGCTATCGTTGCTACAAAGGATGCGAAGAGTGCCAAAGGTTTGGCAATATTTAGTTGGCACCCTATCATAAAGCCATAGCCATTCCGAGGATGGGGATTGGACTTCATAGGGTAAATACATCCTCCATCTTCGAAGGGGCACTGCTTCGTGTTAGTGGCAATGGATTACTTCACCAAATGGACCGAAGCGGTGGCTCTCAAGAATATGTCGCACAAAGAGGTAATTGAGTTCCTTACCGAGCATATTATTCATAGATTCGAAATACTACAAACTTTGACTACCAACCAAGGCACTTCTTTTACATCTGGTCATGTTAAAGAGTTTGTCGAATCTTACGGGACTAGGAACTCAATTCATCTCTATATTGTGCTCAGACCAATGGTCAGGCCGAGTCTAGCAATAAAATATTGATCAAACTTATTAAGAAAAAGATAAAAGACCATCTCAAAAGATAGCATGAAGTCTTATCGGAAACATTGTGGGCTCATCAGATATCTAGGCATGGGGCGACTAACGTAGCACCCTATGAAATTATATATGGATAAGAGGCCGTTTTGTCCGTCGAGGTAAATCTAGGAGCTTTAAGGTTAGCTAAACAAAATGACTTATCCACCAATGAGTATAGGGCTTTGATGCTAAACAATATTGATGGAGTCACCGATAAGCGTTTGAATGCTTTGAGAGAAATTGAGAAAGACAAAGCGCGAGTTGCTAGAGCCTACAATAAGAAGGTGAAAGCCAAAACTTTTTAGGTGGGCGAATTGGTTTGGAAAACTATTCTACCCGTAGGCTCAAGAAGCAACAAGTTTGGAAAATGGTCTCCTAATTGGGAAGGGCCATATAGAGTAGTAAAAGTCATTGCTAGAAATACATACATATTGAAAGATGTTCAAGGAGAATCATTACCTAGGGCCCTTAACGGCCGATACTTGAAAAACTATCATCCACGTGTATGGCAAAAAAAGTAAGAGAAAAAGTGGCCGATATGAAGAATATCGTTGCTAAAATTGATACAATGGCCGACGAGTCAAACGAACCATCGCCCTTAGAGATTTTTGAGTGCTTAGAATGTTTTACGGTGTTGAAACTTCACCAAAAAACAGAGGGGCATATGTTGACACCAAAAAATCACAGGACTACCAGAGTATCCGGCACATTGCCGGAGGGTCCGGTAGACCCTCTCGGGTTTGGGGCACCTGGCTCGCCGAAGTATCTGACACACTACCGGATGGTCCGATAGGCCCCTTCAGGTTTGGGTGTCCAACCCATCGGAGTATCCGGCACTATACCAGACTGTCCGGTGAGCCCACTCGAGTTCTCGAAATTACACGACAGACACTCTGGCACTCTATCGGAGACTTCGGTCACCGGAGTATCCGGCACTTTATTGGACACTCCTGTAGTGTCAATTTAGAAAGGTTTTCAATAGATTGATTCTAATTTCTTTCCTAACTTGAGAGATCATTTGCCTACGGGATAAGACCATCCCACCTCTATAAAACAGAGGCCCATGGCCAGTTGAGGAGATAGCCAGTTGAGGAGCATCTCAATCGATCGTATCATTTGCCTTACGTTTTTCGTTCTCCAAACTCTAATCCCCTTACTCGACCCTCCTGCTGTTCTTCCTTCTTCCCGGCGACGGCCGAAGACAATCTGACTGGCCTGACCAAGCCCGGATCAACCCTAGCACGATCTTCCTACGACGGGATCCCTCCTGAGACGGGGTTGTCTAAGTGCTGTCTGAACTCGGTGTTGAAGAAGCGCCAGCATTCTCACACACGGACGTGTGAGCAGTGTGTTTGACCGATTTCAGCATCAACAAAACCTCCTTACCAGGTTCAGTGTGCCGGTTGAGTGCTAGTTTGCTTGTGAAGCTCAGTGTTTCAATGGTTGTGATGTTCTGTCCCAGTGCCAATCATGAGTAACAATCTATCAATCATTGCTTGTCTACAGGAAACAAAGCTCAGTTATATTGACCAAAGATTGGCAAATGAGGTTCTCGGGCCCAATCTCTCCCAGTTCTCCTATCTGCCGGCCTCTCGCACAAGAGGAGGGATCTTGCTAGCTTGGGACCCCAGCTGCGTTGAAGTTGCTAATCTCATTTTGAAGGATTTCTCTCTCACAATGTCCATTCAGCCGAAGCTTTCAGGTCTGCAGCATTTTGTTCTAACCACAGTGTATGGCCCCTCTGATGATGCGCGCAAACCTATATTCTTGGAGGAGTTAGTTGGCCTGAAGCCCCCTTTGGATGAGCTGAGGTTGTGTTTAGGCAATTTCAACCTCATTTACCAAGCGGAAGACAAGAACAACATTAACCTCAACAGGAGGTTAATGGGATCTTTCAGACACGCTCTTGATTCCTGTGAACTCCTTGAGTTAGCTTTGCAAAACAGGAAATACACTTGGAGTAATGAGCGGCAGGATCCGACGCTTGTCCGGTTGGATCGGGTGTTCTGCAACAAGGATTGGGATCTTGGTTTCTTAGGCTATGGAGTTCAAGCTTCGTCTTCCTCGATGTCCGATCACTGCCCCTTGTTACTTTGCTCTCAGGCCAGGCCACCGAAGACAGCATTGTTCAAATTTGAAAACTTCTGGCCGCGTGTTCCGGGCTTCTTGGAAGTGGTACAGGAAGCTTGGTGTTCTCCAGCCCCGGCTCACTGCATTTCTCCTTTGAACATTCTGCACCACAAGCTAGAACGGACGGCACAGGCTCTGCGGAGTTGGAGTAGGAGCCTTTTTAGTGGTTCGCGACTGCAACTATATATGGCTAATGATGTGATCAAGCGCCTGGATGTGGCTTAGGAGAGCAGAAATCTCTCTGTTGCTGAAGTGGCCTTTCTGCTATGGAGCGCTCGCGTCGCAGACAAAGCTCTCGTGTCACTTGGCTCAGAGAAGGAGATGCGTGCACAAAGTTTTTCCACATGAAAGTGAATGCTCAAGCACGGAAAAATCACATACCATGGCTCAGGAGGCCAGGCGGTACCTTAGCTTGGAATCATGAAGATAAGGAGGAGATCATTCAGAATTATTTTCAGGAGATTCTTGACAGCCGTCAGAGCAGATCTCGAACATTCCATTGGGACACTCTTCAGCTGAGTCCGATCCAAATGTCAACCTTAGACTCTCCTTTCTCGAAGAAATCTGGTCCGCCATCACTGAACTTCCGTCGGAAAAGGCCCCTGGGCCTAACGGCTTTACCGGGGTCTTTTATTGGACTTGTTGGTCTTTGATAAAGCAAGATGTCGTCGCTGCTTTCGACTGTATCTACTCCTTGAAAACTGGACCTCTGATCAAGCTGAATAGAGCATCTATCACAATGCTGCCAAAGAAGGAAGTTGCCGAATGGGTCAAAGATTTTAGACCGATCAGCCTGATTCACTCATTTGCTAAACTTGTCTCCAAGGTGCTCGCCATTCAGTTGTCAAAGGATATCAACAGTTTAATCTCTTCAGCTCAAAGTGCCTTTATAAAGAAGCGCTGCATCCAAGACAATTTCTTGTATGTTCGGAACCTTGCCCGAGCGTACCACTGTACACGTCAACCGGCGTTGCTGCTGAAACTCAGACATATCAAAAGCCTTCGACTCCGTGTCTTGGGAGTATTTGTTGGAGCTCATGGAGAAACGTGGTTTCCCCCCACGTTGGAGAAATTGGATGTCCCTCCTCTTCTCTTCCTCAACTTCGTCGGTCAAGCTGAACGGAGTGCAAGGACCGGCTTTCAAGCACGAGCGTGGTCAAGGTGACCCACTATCTCCCTACCTATTCATCCTGGCCATTGACACTCTGCAGCATGTGTTCGAGCTGGCCACAAATGAAGGTTTGCTTACACCGCTAAGGGGGCGCCATGCAAAGCTTCGGTTGTCTCTTTACGCGGATGACGCGGTCCTCTTTGTCAATCTGGACTGGAGTGATGTGGACGTCACAATGAGCATTCTGCACCACTTTGGTGAAGCTACGGGTTTGAAGATCAATGTGGAGAAAAGTACAGTAGCTCCTATCCGCTGTGCTAATCTGGATCTGGACACAATCCTTGCTAATTTCAGAGGGCAGCGTGTTTCCTTCCCGATCGCCTACCTAGGGCTACCGCTGACCTTGGGTCGTCTCCGCCTAGTGCAACTGCAACCAATTCAAGATCGCGCCCTCTCCAAACTTGCAGGTTGGCAAGAAAAGCTGTTGAATCTAGGTGGGCGGCGTGAGCTCGTTCGGTCTGTGTTGAGCTCCCTGCGGACTTTCATGCTGACCGCTCTCCAGCCACCGAAGAAGTTTGTTAAAGACTTGGACAAGATCAGAAGATGTTTCTTTTGGGCTGGTGATCAGCAGATGCAAGGGGGGAAATGTAAGATCAGCTGGTCACGTGTGCAGCATCCAATCCAGTATGGTGGTCTTTGGGATTGTGGACCTAGAGAGATTCGGCCGTGCGTTATGGCTCCGATGGCTTTGGTTTCAATGGAAAACTCCCGACAAACCTTGGGTTGGAATGGAGCTCCCAGTGGACAGCACCGATGAAACCTTGTTCACAGCGGCCACTCAAGCCACGGTGCAAAACGGTAAGTGTGCGTCATTCTGGAAGTCAAGCTGGGTGCATGGGCTTGCGCCTTCGGCTATGTTCCCTGGTCTCTTCCTCCACAGTGCACAAGAACCGATCAGTGGCTAAGGCCCTGCACAATGATGCTTGGATCCGAGATATCAGTCACAATTTGACAGCAGCTTTGTTGGATGATTTTGTCCAACTTTGGACGCTAATTCAAGTGAAGAACTTCAACCCAGTTGTCACAGAACCTGACGAGATTGTTTGGACCAGAACTTCATCCGGGGAATATTCAGCAAAAACTGCTTATCTGATGCAATTCGATGGCAGCCTCGCTTCCTGCCTCCCAGACAATGTCTGGCGTGTCTGGGCTTCGCCACGAATCAAATGCTTCCTCTGGTTGCTGCTTCAAAATAGAATTTGGACAGCTGATAGACTTCAGCAATGGCAACGGCCCAATGATTACTTCTGCCAGTTCTGCTGCCGGAATTTGGAAACGGCGCTGCACCTCTTCTCCGAATGCCCGGTCACTCAACAACTCTGGTTTGCTGCAGGTCATTGGGTTCATGTGCCGCGCTTGCTGCCGGAGCACTGGGATCCTGACAGAACTCTAGTGTCTTGTTTTCTTGGCATGTCTGCGGGCTCTTCAGATGCTGCGAAGGGAGAGAAATCTTCTGGTTGATTTGGAGAGAGAGAAATGCCAGAATGTTTGATCGGTAGTCTAAAACAGTCCAGCGCCTCTTCTCGGAGATGAGAGACGAAGCACATCTCTGGTACAAGGCGGGTGCAAAGCACCTGGGAGTAGTGATCAGTTTCCCCTTTAGTGAGTAGTCCTTTATGTGTTGCTCGACCTTAGATCTTGCTCCTAAGATCGAGCCTGTTGTACTCTACCTCTTCGGGGTTGATAAAATTCTGTTTTCTTCTTTTATATATATATATATAGCCGGTTTTACCGAGTCTTTCGAAAAAAAAAGAAAGAGAGCATGCTCATTCGAATGCAAGGTGCACAACGACACAAGCCGCAGAAGGCTCTTTTTGTTCGCTGAGAAAAGGGAAGGACAGAAAAGATCTATCTGATGAGAAAAACGCTAAACAGTTGCTTATCAAGACTAGGTAAACATCAGTGGGCTTGAACCATCAATCGTGTTTGGGAAGCGAATCGGTTAGGGATAAGGACATAGAATGAGATAAGATGTGCTGGGCTTGTTCTAGGGATACATGCATTTTTCCCTTCCCATTCAAAAATATGAAAAAGATTGTGGGACCCACATCCCATCGCTATCACAATCGTGAGCTCGTCTTCTCCCCATTGTTAATTTGCACAAGCAGAAGCGCACAGAGCAATTCGCAGCTGACCCATGGCCCTCCTCTGCCTCTCTAGCACCGCGATCGCGCTCGCTCGCCGTGTTGCCATGCAATGGCGAAGCTGAAGATAAACAGTAGAGGTGCCTCTTCTTTATCTAATTCAAATACTCAATAAAATACATGGTGAAAATTTGAAAGAATTATTGTAAAACTGATCAAAACATGGGTGTATTCACACCCAGTAATCACAACATGGCTTGGCCACTATTGCCATCGCACGAGGACTTCGCGCCCTCGCTCCGCCCCTAGTTGCGGCGGGGTGGTTGTAATTGGGCAGGGTCAGGTTGTGGCGATGGAGTTGGTCGAGGCAGGTGGTGGCGATGCGATCGGTGGTTGGCAGGGTCAGCTGGGTGGGCAGCACCATCCTCCATGCTACAAGCCCTTCCTCTGTGTGACCATCTATGGCATAGTCGTTCTCGTTTGGGCAGCTTCTCTTCCTCTGTGTGTCCAATTGTGGCATGTTCTCGTTTGGACAATTCCTCTTCCTCTGTGTGACCTTATGTGACTTTGACCGTTCTCGTTTCTCAATGTGTTGGGTTGAGATACGCTGTACCTCATTTTCCTAATCCGCCACCTTTCCCCATCCCGTGTAACAAACATGTCAAATGATATTCAAACTTCATTTCCAAAACCCACTCCACCTTTGAGTAATCCAAACACCACCTTAGGCTCTGTTCGGTTGTTTTCCGATCCAAGTGGATTAGAGGGGAAATGAATCTATTACTCTCTAAGAGCCTGTTCAGTTAGGCCATTCCAGGCCTGGAATCAATGCAATCCGGACAGATCAAAGTGGCCCCATTTCAATCTTGGCCCACATTAAAATGGGTGTTCAATTACACCTGGTCTGAAACCAAATTGGGCCATTCTCAGCCTTTCCACCCCATCCACGGCCCGGAATGGAACCCTATCCCTAGTGCTCCGAATCGAAACCAAGCCGTGAGAGAGTCGTGCGGCGGCTGGCGGTGCGCGGCGCGTCGCGGACGCGGGCTGGAGGAGCGGCGAGAGCATGGGCTGGAGACACGGCGCGAGGCGGCTGGTGGCTCGAGGCGCAGCGCGAGGTCCTCCTCTAACCAACATCCTCTCTCTTCCGCATGTTTTTCACCCGTAATGGCTTCTCTTCTACGCTTGATGTCTCCATCAACTACTATCTATGCTAAGTTTTGAAGTGATTGAGTGAACCTAAGAATCAATTTGCACCGCAAGATGGTTTTGTTATTGCGGCTCTGTTTTGCAGCCATGGAAATCAAACCCAAGCAAGATAGTAACATTTGGTTAAGGCTATGTCCATTTCATGCTCCAGCCATTAATTCAAAATTGAAATGATATGAACTTCTGATACAGCAGTGAATTTAAGTATGGTAAGGTCATGTGAATCTGAATGGGCAACTTTGCAAATACTAAGAAAATCAACTTGAGATAATTTGAACATGAGATGCTGACACTGATGTTTTTGACATTGCAGTAAATAGTGTTTGTCAACCAAAAGAAAAAAAAAGGAAAAACCAAGAATTGGAGACTGGTATGGATCGAAGAATGAACATTGAAGATGCTGTTCTTCCATATAACAATATAGTATTATCTTAGTGAAGTTCTTTCATGAAGACAAGATTTGATGCATTTGACAAAATTGGTTTCACAAAGAGAGGATACGAGACATGTCAAGCAAAGGCTCACTATATTCGGTATTGTATGTACAACATATCCGAATTCAAAAGCATTGCATGAACTATGAGATCGATTTTTGTAAGCTCAGATTATGTACATGCTAAGTGGACAGTTAATGTTTTATAGGTTCAATGTGCTTATATTATAAAATCATATTGTTCATATATGACGTACACATAACTCA
>BCLG01001039.1:46771-58585 GCA_001602295.1 Zoysia matrella | reverse complement strand
AGCGCTCCGCAAGCCGCCCGGTTGGAGCGGTAAGCCGCTCTCCCGAAGCGGCTAGCCGCGCGGCTCGGGCGGTTAGCCGTCGCCACCGGTAAACCGCGCGATTTTTGCGGTAAGCCGCCCGATTAGCGCGGAAAGCCGTCCGATCTACTGGGTTTCTGTGGCAGCGAAGGTGAGATGGTTGTTTTTATGTTTCTTTTTCAAATATTGGTCGATTTGTTATCAAATTTAGAACATAGTTGCTCATTTTCAGGAATTGTTGGTTGTAAGATGTCAGATCAGTCCGATTCAGTTTGGGAGCACGGAGACAACGTGTATCCCGGGTTTCGTTGCAAATATTGCAAGGCCGTGAAGAGAGGGGGTGGTGCCACACGATTCAAGCAACATTTGGCACATCGTGGAAGCAGCGTACTTGGGTGTCCTCATGTTCCCACGGACGTGCGGGACTATTTTCGTCGAGAGCTTGATAGAACCGCCGAGCGGAGGAAGGACCGAGCTAAACAGACCCTTAGACAACACCAGGTTGCAGGTGGAGGAAATGTCAATGAGGAGGACGATGAAGAGATGCAGGCTGCCATGAGGTTATCTAGAGAGGAGGAGGAATTCCGACAGCGTCAGCGTTCATATGGTGGTCAGTTTGAGAGTGGTGGTGCTGGTGCTGGTTCATCGCAAGGTGCTTCTGGTTCATCGCAGGGAGGTGCTGGGTCTGGATTGTTTGGTACGATGAGAAGGTCCGCATCACAGAGGTCAGGTAATGAACGGATTCAAACTAGAATCGATACAGGTCCATGGACTGCGAAGAGCAAGCTAGCAAAGTCGTCCATTGGACGCGCATGGTCAAAAAAATTTCATACAGAAGCCATCTCTGGTAGAAAAGCCGATAGTCCATACTTTGTTAGTGCTATCAAGGAGACACAAAGATGGGGTACGAGACCTTTATTTTATTGTATTATATGTTTCGTTATATGTTATCATATTTATGTCGTGTGTCATGATATTTGCAGGTGAGAGTGTGCCTAGCCCAACTGGGAGGAAAATAGATGGCACATATCTTGATGCTAACGAGAAAGACATCAAGAAAGAATTCGATAAATTCAAGATGGAGTGGCCGATGTACGGTGTCACGATTATGTGTGACTCTTAGACTGGCCCAACAGGGATGAGCTTGATAAACTTTATGATCTACTGTAATGGTGTCATATTTTTTCACAACTCATGTGATGTTACTGGGCACAGCCAATCTGCGGACTTCATATTCAAGGTACGAGACATATGTTTATTCTATAGCACTGTTTGTTTTATTTGCAGCTATGATATTTGAACATCCGTAGGATCTTGTGCACTATTTATTTTATTTGTACCAATAGTATTTTGAACAATGAAACATTCTTGTGCAGGAAATGAATAAAGTATGCATTGATGTAGGTGCAGACAATATTGTGCAGTTTATTACAGACAATGGTTCAAATTATAAAAAGGCGTGCAAGCTGCTAATAAACAAGTATCCTCATATTGTCTGGCAACCATGTGTGGCCCATACAATCAACCTGATGCTAAAAGCTATTGGTGAGTTTTCAGAGCATAAAGCTATGATACAGTCGGCTCGCAACATTTCTCGTTGGTTGTATAATCATAATCAGTTGCACTCTATGATGACTAATGCTATTGGTGGTGAGTTGATAAGATGGAATGCAACACGTTTTGGCACAAACTACATGTTTCTTGAGAGTATGCTTCGTCGAAGAGAAAAATTCATGGCATGGATGGGTTCTGAGACATTTTTAAATAGTAGATTTGCCAATATTGAGGACGGAAGGCATGCTCACTCCTGCCTAGCAAGTATGTCATGGTGGGATTCAATGAAACATGTGGTAGATGCAGTGCAACCTTTGTATGCGTTTCTTCGTTTTGTTGATCAAGACAAGAGCCCTACCTTGAGTGAAGTACTTCTCAGATATCATTTATGTAAAAATGAGTATGAAGCCCTTTATAGGAATGATGAGCGAGAGATGCAAATGTATATGTACATTATAAATCGTAGGATGATGGACATTTGCAATGATACCTTTGTGAATGCAGGTAATATGTACTTACGAAAAAACATTGTTGTATTTTTTGTTTCTACTGCAACAATATCTAACTATTGTTACATGTATAGCTGGATCTTTGAACGCAAGAAGTCACTACTCTTACGGGATGGGTCGAAATATGATGAACGATATTCGAGAGGCATTTACACGCATAGCATCAACTGAATTGTGTGTGCATGCCCTGCAGGATGCAGAAATTTTTAGAAGAAAACAAGGTTCATTCGGCACTGAGTTGGCCAACAGAATGGCAGTGGATAAGAATACTTCTCCTGCAGCTTGGTGGAACATGTTTGGAGGTGACACACCTCATCTCCAGTAGCTTGCATTACGGATAGTCTCACAGTGTGCATCATCCAGTGGTTGTGAGCGCAACTAGAGTACATTTGCATTGATCCACACGAAGGTGCGTAACAGATTATCTCATGAGAAATTGCATAAGCTGGTGTATGTTAACTACAACCTTCGCATCTGTATGCGTGATGTTTCATGGACATAAGCCACCAGAAGCCGATCCATTTGATCGTCTCATGGAGCTGTCGTTGTATGATTCTTCAAATCCTATTTGAAAATGGATGGAACATGGGAGATTCAATTCTGACCCTGTTCTTGATAAAGAGGCCACCGAGACTGACAGTTATCACCCACATAGCCAAGAGAAAGGTTCAAAGTGCAAGACCCAAAAAAGTGGTAAAAAGATGAGGTTAAGAAGCAAAGAGAAAGGTAAGAATGTAGACAGTGACGACTCCACAGATTCTGGAGACGCCAGACGAAGCCTAGTCTACCAGGAATCAAATGATAGCAGCTCTCGGACTATATCTGGAGACCCACCTGGCAGTATGGTTCCTGAGTCACAGGCACCGGTCACAACTCATCGTTTCACAGGTAACAAATTTTTCGCATCATACGATCAATTTTGACTCATTTATCTTACACTTCACTTCTTTTGTAGGTGAGACAGACTATACCCATGCTACATAGAATGAGGACCATGGAGCTCCACAGTCACCAAAGACATCGATGGAGAGGAGGCAGCATTACTACGGCACATACTATTCCGCGCCAGACGGTGATTCCTCATACAGCCAAGGTAATGAGTACTACAATTATCCGTACGGTGATCGTAGCACACAACCTTTCACCACATGGGTATACCAATGGCAAAATCCAGAGTTTTATAACATGTTATACTCGCAATGGGAGACAACTACTGCTTGGACGAGACAATCTTGGAATGAATTCAAAGCGAAGTTGTTAGCTACTAGAGGAATTCAATCCTCTCAAGTGAAGAGTGCGATAATGCATATTTTGATTGGAGTACAATTCACAAGTAAAATGTGCTTTGAAAACTATGTATGGACTTTGAATTTGTTATGAATGAACAACATATATATATGGATTTATTGTGTTCTGAACTTTGAATTTGTTATGAATGAATAACTGTCTTTTATTTGTGGATGAAGTATATTGTCAATATTGATATTAAAAAAATTAGAATAGATCATGCCCAATTTTCTAGCACTTTTTAATATAATTTCTTAATTTTCACTAATTTTTCGGTTTTCAAGAAAATCAAGCGGTTTACCGCTGAAACCGCGCGGTTTATCGTTTTCGAACCGTCCAAACCATCTCAAAATTTGAAAATTGAATTTTGAACGAAAAACCGAACGGTTTTAACGGTTTTCATCAAACCGCTCTGGAGCGGTTTTTGCGGTTCAAACGATAACTTAACCCTGGGTCTGAGTGAGAATTCAATCCCCGAGTGAGAATTCAATCCCCCTCGTTCCACTCCAATTCCTTCCCATTTTCTTGAAACCGAAGAGCCCTAAAGGGTAACAGAATGGTTTAGATCCCTTAGACATGTCTGAGCCTAAACTAACGTCTGTTAGGCCTGTTCGTTTCTCCCCCATCTCACTGGATTGGAGTGGATTGAGTGGAACTGAATCTATTACAGGTCAAATATGATATAAATCTCTCACATTCCAACGCAATTCCATTCATCCTTAACCTAACCAAACAAAGCCATAAGTGCAATTGGCTGAGACCATACTGATTAGCCAGATCCAAGGCAATGATATCTGAACGTGCGAGTGTTGGAAGAAATTCAATAGAACATTGGCATAGAAGCCTGGCAAAGGTTTTGGCAAAGCGACTGATTATACAATTTATGAGTATTTGGCAGGCAGAAATATGGAAACATAACATGTTTCCGTTCATTCCAGGCATGCGAGTGTACTGCAGTAGCTAGCAACAGAGCTCCAAAGAACCACAACTACTGGTCAAATATAACAAAAAAAAGTAACTAGTGATCACATCAAAATGATGCAAACCTGACAAAATATCTGATTATTACCCTGGATACATATGTAGTACAAAATCGTTTTCACAGCTGCACCAGGAAGCTGAGGCATATAACAGAATCATATGCATCGACGACTTTGATAACCGCTCACATTTGCAGTGCTTATTCAAAGGGAAAAACCGGGGAAATCCTCCATTGAAGCTACAAACAATTTTGTTTAGTGTCTAAGTGAACCCAATCCAACTGATCTTGCAGTTGGTGAGCTCTTTGCATCTAATTGGCCTTTGAGTCGATGACCCTCTTGGCAAAGGACGGCAAACAGAATGCCGCGGAGTGGATCTGAAAATTAAAATTACAGTTAAGGAAAAAAAATACATGCAAATATATTAGGAAGTCCTCAAAAAAACACACCTCTGAGTTGTAGAACTTCAGAGGTCCTTTCGATTTTGTTGATTGCTCATCCTCCTCAATGTTGAAAACAGGGTGCTGGAAGTCAACAGCAGGCCCCTCGGTGGAGCAAAGCATGAACCCAATGACCCCGCTGTGGTAGAAGCATGTGAGACAGGTAGACAAGAAAATCGATCACTCAGGATCAGCAAAGCATACCTTGGGTATGTTGGAACTGTTGTCCAAGCATAGTTAACCGAGCCTTTAAAAACTTGACGACAATTGGCAACAATATCCTCGATGATGTGCATATGTAGCCATATGCTCTCTGCCTGGGTGCATACAACCCCACCTGGACGCAAAGCTCTGGCCACTGATTGGAAGAAAGGCTTCTCAAAAAGTTCTTGAGCAGGACCTGGTTAGAAAAGAAATGTTGATGAATGAGCAAACAATGACAGGAGATGCAAAATACAATGATTTTAACAATTACCAATCGGATCAGAGGAATCCACAATTACTGCATCATAAGTACCCTCTGGAACATTTTTCAAAAATGCAACCCCTGCTCAGAGAAAATAGACAGTTCAGAAATAGGTTCCAGATATTTACAGTAGTGGTGCTGAAATACTCAACATGCACATAATTTATGCTATTTACCATCTCCAATGTGTAATGACACACGAGGATCCTCAAAACCAACAGCCAGATGAGGAAAAAATTGCTTAGAGACCTGCATATTAGAACAAACAAATAATCTAGCACAGAAATTAAGCAAGAATTTTTATGAAGTACGTATTCATTAACTAAGCATTTAATGAGCATGTATATACATAAACTTGTGTTCCTGGAGTTATAATGGGTATAACATTGGGCAAATTTTAATTAAAAATACGATCAGCTAGAGCAACAATCACACAAAACTTTATTTATCAAAATCATGGCAGCAAATATAATATGCAAAACTGACATGTTCAGAAAAGTCTGAAGTTCTGAGCATATTATACTTCCGAGTAATTAATAAAAAACGAAATTTGAGACTGCGCTGTCAGCAAGGACTGCTCTGGTATGCTGTTTGAAACAATCTATGCATACAAAATCAGTTAAGGGAATCATTATATATAACTGCTGCTAACCCGCGTTGCAAAAATACATGAAGAAAAACATCTGAACCACACAGATGCAGTTATGATTCAGTTCAAGCTTACTATGGAGTAACATGAAACTATTATCAAAGAAAAAATGAGCTGATCTTTAATATATTAATAACTATGAAAGCAAAAAATATAGCAAAATTGGACCCAGGATTATCGAATTCATCAGACGCCACATCTGGAACTGACTACTATAACATGTTGTCAAAGACTCAAAGTACTACAGTCAAAGAGAGGGATAAACGAGTCTTACATCTACCACCATCTTATCAATTTCACAAATGTCAATTTGTTCAACTGTGGAATGTCTTGAAACCTCGCGAAGAACGCCACCATCTCCCCCTCCAATAACTAATACCTATATATATCAAGAGAGGATTGGAAGTAAACTCCAATTAACTTTAGAAAATAAATACAATCACCTTGTAATGAAATTTGAGATTACAGCTGTGTCCTTACAAATTTGGTTCATTCTTTTTCCATATATTACAGGCTCAAATCAGTTCTAATTTTTTTTACTATTAAGCTGGGAAAGTCTTGAAAATGGTTTAGTTAATGTAAAAAATGATAAAGACATATCAATAGGATCTGTACCCTATGTTTTAAAAAATAAAATCACCCATAGTGATGATGCTAGGTGAGTCAATAAACTATTTTGAATTCATTTCAATATCTAAAAAATAATTATTTTCTAATATAAAGATTTACATATTATAAAAGTTTGTTTCATGATGAATCTGTTAACATAATTTATATGTGAAGAATATCACTAATTCTTCATTATTAATGGTCAAATTAAAGAAATTTGACTTGTATCAAACCTAGAAATGCTTATATTTCAGGACAGAGGGAGTATACATTTAATTTAAAAAACCAAAAGGATCCAATAAATTATCTGCCAGTACTTAAAAAATACAGAACATGTTTCTGCCAACCACAAGATAATTTAAATGAAGGGTTGATTTTAGTATCCACCACCGAAGTTGCAATACATTTGGCTTGAAGGAAGATAAATGTGTTAGTAAACAGAGGAACTGCAAGGGGGCACCATATACCTTCTTGGGATCTTTGATGGAGCAAAGGGGAAGGTGGGTGATCATTTCTTGGTATGCACACTCATCCCTCTCTGTCACCTGAATCACTCCATCGAGGACGAGCACCTTGCCATAGGTTAATGACTAAAAGCAACAAAGCAACATGGACTCATCAACCACTCTCCACACAACAATGAATGCGTTGATGTAGGCAAAAGAAGCACTTACCTGGAAAACCATCACATTTTGGTAGCCTGACTTTCCTTGGAACAGCACCTTCTCCACCTTCAAAGAGTGTGCCTCGCCTAACATGGAGACAGCAGAGCTCATGAGAAAATGGCAGTTCAAGCACGTGAATAGCACGCCTATGTCACTAACATTCCAGAAATTAAAGGGCAATATCTGTTTGTGATGACCACACCCAGCGCTCGTGTCCCGGACGTGCTACAGAACTGATGGCAGGCTGCAGGGTGCCAGCAAGCAACCCTGTCAGGCTTAGGCATGTATGTCTGGTGTGTGGGCTGGGTTATTAGCCGGAAGGCTTAGTAGTAGAAACGACGTGTGTCGAATGCTGTAATAGACAATCAGAGAAATAGAATCTCCCAACAACCAATTCTGTTGCGTGCCTCTGGCGTCTCGCTTGTGACAGTGCCGAGTTGGTGTGCTCACGCCGCAGGGTGGCTTCCTCCGACAATGGACCATCACACTGTTTTACTCAAGTCCTATAAACAAAGACGCCTAAAAGCAAAAAAACAAATACCAAATCCGCTCAAGAGTACAATATTAGCAACTTCCGGGCGTAATCAAACTATCACTAATTTAGCTGAAGGCTAGTCAAATAGTAATAATTTAATGGTGTCCGCAGCCCAACGGTGAAAAAAGCTACGTACCCACAATGATGAATCATCTAGTGCACGAAACGAATGCTCCCCATTGCCAGAAGCAGAACGGAGCCGGTGGGAGTGGGACAAGGGAATAAAGCACAATAGCGCGCAGCAGTTGAGGGAACGAAATTCCAAGAAAGGAGGAACATACCAGGCCACATGGGGCTAATCTCCGAGAACCACCCCGGGATGACAGCCGAGATACCCGCCTGCTCGCCGGCCCCAGCGGCGGCCTGCCCCTCCGGCGCCACTTCGACCGCGTCCCCGCTCTCACGGGCCCTCTTGGACGCGGCCTCGGCCTCCATCCCGCAGCGAATAGGGAGAGGAAGGAGAGTGTGGAGGAGGAGGACGAGGAGCGGAGGTGAGAGCCGACGAGCTCGGTGGCCGGCAGCCGGCTGGCTGCGGCGGCTGGATGGAGGGGAGGAGAACTGACTTGAGATTAGGGCTACACTTTCTGGCTCTGTTTATGTGGCGGCTTTCCAGGGTTTTGGGCTGTTCGCCGTATAAATAGGCAGGCGGGTGGCAACGCACGATCCATCGCCGATAAATTCCCCCCGCGACCCACGACGCAGGCGCGGACCCTCTTGGGCATCGCCAACTGGGCCAGGATCAATTGGAGGACCCGTATGCCATGTCTCTTGCGAAATGCTCACCCTCATCGTGCGGTGGAGCTGAGGCTGCTTTTGCTTTTTCGGCGGAGCAGTCGCGGGGCCCTACGCCCAGCGGCGGGGCTCCGGCTTTATTCGATACCCGGTTGATTGGCCTGTGTCTCGTATCGTATTTTGGGCACCGAGCGCGAGCCGTCCGTAGCAAATCAGAACCTGGCATCAGACCATCCATGCACCGCAATGTGAGACCGCTGTCGCACCGGCGATTTTTGACCGGCACGGGCGGCCGCGGCTCTTTCTGCTTGGCTGTGATCGGCGGGCCTCGGTACTCTTCGTTGCTGAGTGAGCTCGTCTATTTCGATTTCTTCTGCTTCCAAGCAACTCCGTAACCGGCTACCAAGGTCCGCTTCTCTTTTTAACTCCCGCGAGCTCTAGCCTTCCTCGAGAAGTCTCCTCCTCCCAAAAAAAAAGGCCTTCGCTCTCCACGGGGCCAGCGATCCTCCTCGCCTCCGACTGCCTTTGGGCGTCGTGAGGGGCTAGAGAGATCGCTGTGCTCTCGTCGGCTGAGCTCGGTTTCTTTCAGTGGCGAAGGCTAGAAGAAAAGTATGAGGGGTGCAAAACTGCATCATTTAGCTTTCAATGAGTGCTTAATGTTGAAATTAGAGGTGCTTATATGATGAAAACTAGCCAATTGCAAGAAAACTTGTGAATTTTGTGGGTGCATTTGCACCCGCTATCTACAAACTACCTTGGCCCCTGGTTTCTTTTGTTTTATGCGTTTCTTTCATGTAGTTAAGGTTAAGACATTTTTTTAATCTAGAATAAAGTCTTTCGAGCTCTCCTATGTCTCAGGTGCCATTCTCCTCTAATGCCGGCGACGAAAATTTGGTATGAAGCCAGGGTTTTTTAAACCGATCAAAACCGATCGGTTTTTACGAAAACCGGTGAAACCGTCTGATCCGGTATTATCGGAGCACCTGTTTTTGCTGAAAACTGAGCCGGAGTACTGTAGCAAAACAGCTAACCGGCCGGTTTTGTCGGGTAGCTGGCCGGTTTTTATCGAAACCGTTTTTGCTACAGTACCGGTTTATTGATGCAAAAAGGTTAAATTGTGTGCTATGCTTCACGTTAATTGAGGAAACATGAGTTGAACTATCCTACTCACGATTTGGAGTTAGCTGCAGTGGTTTGTGCTCTGAAGATATGGAGGCACTATCTCATTGACATCGGTGTAAAATATACACGGATCATAAAAGTCTAAAGTATATATTCACACAGACAGATCTGAATCTAAGGCAATGTCGATGGTTAGAGTTGATCAAGGATTATGATGTGGAAATCAATTATCATCCAGAAAAAGCTAATGTGGCTGCAGATGCATTGAGTCGAAAGCGACACTGTAATATGTTAGTAGCCAGGGAGATGTCACAAGAGTTGAGTAAGAAGTTTGAAAAGCTCAATCTGAGAATAGTCAATGCTACAGAAGCAGTCACCATGGAAGTTGAATCAACTTTGGAAGAGGAAATTCGAAAAGGTCAATTAGAGGATGAAAAGATCAGTGAGATCAAGCAGCTAATCCGGGATAATAAGACAAGTGATTTCACCCTAGATGACAGAGGCACTTTATAGTTAGAAAAAAGGATTTGTGTACCTAATCAGAAGCCGATCTGTGACTTAATTCTAAGAAAGTCCTATGATTCAGCATATTCTATACATCCAGGTAGCACTAAGATGTATCAGGATCTGAAAACTAGGTATTGGTTGTATGGTATGAAAAGAGATATTGCAGAGTATGTAGCACTATGTGAAACTTGTCAGAGGGTAAAGGCAGAATATCAGAAGCCTGCCGGATTACTTCAGCCATTAAAGATTCCAGAATGAAAATGGGAAGAAATCGGAATGGATTTCATAGTCGGTTTACATCGCACTCAAGCCGGGTATGACCCTATATGAGTCATTGTGGATCGATTGACTAAACTTGCTTACTTTATTCCAGTTAAAACAACTTACACTGGAGCAAAGTTAGCAGAGCTGTATATGGCAAAGATTGTTTGCTTGCATGGAGTACCAAAGAAAATAGTATCCGATAGAAGCACCCAGTTCACCTCGAAGTTTTGGGAGAAGCTGCATGAGTCCATGGATACTAAGTTAAACTTTAGTTCGGCCTATCATCCTCAAACAGATGGACAGACTGAAAGGACAAATCAGATATTGGAGGATATGTTGCGTGCCTGTGCTCTAAAGTATCGTAAAAGTTGGGACAAGAGTCTCCCATATGCAGAATTCTCATACAACAACAGTTATCAAGCCAGTTTACAAATGTCACCGTTTGAAGCACTATATGGGTGACAGTGTCGGACACCATTGTTCTGGAACGAGACTGGAGAAAGTCAAGTGTTCGGACCAGAGATACTAAAAGAGGCAGAAAAACAAGTGCAACTTATACGGGAAAATTTGAAAGTTGCTCAATCAAGGTAGAAGAGTTATGCGGACAATAGAAGAAGAGATCTAGCTTTTGAGGTTGGAGACTTTGTGTATCTTAAGGTTTCTCCAATAAGAGGTCTTCGCAGATTCAAGGTTAAAGGGAAGTTAGCACTAAGGTCAATTGGACCATTTAAAGTTTTGGACAAGAAAGGAGAAGTTGCATATCAATTAGAGTTACCACCACAATTGTCGGATGTGCATAATGTGTTTCACGTGTCACAACTGAAAAAGTGCTTAAGAGTTCCAGAAGAGCATCTTCCGATTGAGGAACTGGATCTAGGTGATGATCTGTCATATTCAGAACGACCTATCAAGATCTTAGAAAATGCCGAACGTGTGACTCGAAGCAAAGTTATAAAGATGTGCAAAGTTAAGTGGAGTCACCATTCTGAGGATGAAGCCACTTGGGAACATGAAGATGAGCTCAGAGCAGAATATCCTGATCTATTACCTATTCCTTTCGAATCTCGAGGGCGAGATTCATTATAAGAGGATAGTTTTGTAACGACCTAAAAATTCCACAATTTCAAATAGTAAAATTTCGAAAATTTAAATGCATTTCACAATTTAGATTAGAATGAAAATTTTTAAATAAAATACTAAGGTTGCATACATCTCATTTCATGTCACTGCATATCATTTAAATAATTATTGAGTGAATAAATAATTAATCAAGAATTTTTTGGAAATAAAGAAAAGAATTAAAAGAAATAGAAGGAAAGAAATAAAAGAAAAAAAGGGAAATCCTAGACCCCCGTTGGGCCTCCCCCTTCCCTCTCCCTCTCTCCCACCCCGCCGGCCCACTCCCAACCGGCCCAGCGCGCCCCTCCTCTCCCTTACGTGCGGGACCCACCTATCGGCGTCGTCCCCCACCTCCAGC
>BCLG01001039.1:35008-46435 GCA_001602295.1 Zoysia matrella | reverse complement strand
CGGACACCGAAGCCCCGAGCCGTCCGATCTAAATCGGATGGATCGCATTAGATCCACCCCACCTTTAAAAGCCGGCCACCCGATCCACATCCGATGCACTAGATCGCGCCACGCCACCCAAATAACTGGATCCGTTCAATTTAAATTCAAGGGCCCAGTTCAAACCATGTTTTCTGAATAAAAATAAATCAAACCTTTATTGCATCAGCATCACGTCAGCATGACATCAGCAGAGCCGAATTAATTAAATAAATTAGGAGATTAAGTTAATTAACTTTGAATTAATCTTTTGTTGATTAAATAAAATAATAAAATAACTAATAATAATATTATTAGTCTACAAAATAAATTTAGTAATTAGTTAATAATTAATTTAATAATAATAATTATCTGATAATTAATTTAATAATAATTAATTATGATAATTTTGCAGAAAGGCCCCTATACTTATTTTTAATTATAAATTAGCCCCTGCCTATTGACAATTTTACGTTTAAACCCCTGCACTTTTCTAAAATTACATTTTAGTCCTCAAATGATTTTGTAATAATTAATTATTAATTACAGATTAGTCTCTGAACCTTACAAATGCCATAACTATTGATTCGTAACTCCAATTTTAGCAAATAATATACCAAAACGATTGTATCAAAATAATCTATGCATTCATGACATCATCATACTGATCTTGTTCTGTTTTGTCGCATTTAATTGATTGTTTGTGTTCTTGTGCGATAAGCGACTTCGTTTCAGAGCCGCAGTTCGTCGAAGACTTTCAACAGCAAGAGTTCGAAACCGTCGACTTTTACTCCCAAGAGCAGCAAAGCAAGTGTCCTTGACCATCTTGTGCCTATTTTCAAAACATCTATCTTGTAAATTGCATGCTTATGTCAAATTGACTGCGTACCTATTAATAGCAATACTCTAATTTTCACATTATGCCTTGTCGCTTTAGTTTACTTTATTGTTGGGTAGATCACATGCTTACATTGCTATTGTTGGGTTGGGTGTATTTAAATGGATCATTATACATGCTTCACGAGGATTAATAGGAGATTAATAGTAACTTGGATAGTGATGATTTGGGCGATATGGTTGGTGTAGGACTGTGTATAGGTTACTGGCACTGTTCCTTGCTAAGTTATCTTCCAAAATTTAAGGACCGATTCGTGGAGCGACCACCCATGTGTTCCCGTATAGCCACGATGCCAAGAACGGGCGCGGTCTGGCATAGTAGGTGATGAAAACCAGTTCTGTGCGTGCCAAACAGTGGAGCGGGAAAAGCGGGTTACGCCTGGATCCGCCTGGAGAGAGATGTGCGAGGAAGAGAGGGTTACTCTCGGGAACCATTTGGCACAAGAGGGGGCCTTTCGGGTTTTCGGTTAGTGCCCGACAGGTGAAACCTTAGTGGACACGTACAAGCTGGCAGAAGTCACGGAAAAGCCTTGTAGTGATGTCTTGGCCCTCACACCAAAGGAAGTGTGCGAGTGCGACGGCACAGGCATAATGGAGATTCTTTTTTAGTCACCTGGCAACAGGGAATGAAATCACTACTCGTGGGGAAATTTGTACAACCTCTGTAGAGTGTAAAACTGTCATGACAGCCGTGCTCACGGTCAGGAGCATTGCATGGACCCTCACATGATTAGCGAGATTTGGTATTGGTATTGGTATTGGTTTGGTTTGGTGAATCACAGTGGGAGACTGTGATTGGGTTCTGTTACTTATACTATTGTTTATAGGTGCGATATCTTTCACTTAGTAAATATGTGCTTAATAGGAAATGTGTGTCTCTAATGTGTGCTTTTATGCAATTAAACCCTATATTGCCTGTTTCTTTGATATTTGCCACATGTCATATACTTCCCACACTTGCTGAGTACACCCCGTACTCAACCTTGCCTTTATAATTGCTGCTCAGTAGAGGGAGAAGATTGGGAGAACATTGAAGACTCTGGAGGCGACGTCTAGGCGAGCTATTCGGTCAACTGCCTGTGGAGCCCAAGACGCTTTCGTTTCTTTTCCGCTGTTTTGGTTTGTAATTCAATAAGACTCTTAGTCTATTTTTGTAATAGTTTAGTTATTCATGACATTGTTCTGTTTTACCATTAATGAAGTCACTTTATGTGTGAAACTTGATTCGTAGGCACACATAAGGGGTCACTTGGTTTTAGCCTTAAAACTGAGTGTGACATCCTGCTTTGCTTCCTTGTTGCTTTCTAATCATGGCAGGAAATGGTAAGTCTGCAAGTGATAACAGCGAACCTTCTAGTGATGCCAACTCCCCGAACAACTTCGTTGACTGTTTCAGTCAAAATCAACTTGCTGACACTCTTACTAAGTTCGATCAGAGGATGACCGAGCAATTCAATACCATAGATATGCACTTCTGAACAATGAATCAGGAATTACAGCGTCTCTCAACTTGTATGACAACCTTTGAGAGACATCGACCACAACAGAGAGAGGAAGAGGAAGAGAAAGATAAAGTTAATGATAAGAACTATTCTAAGGATGATGTTGACAATGATAGAGAACAACAAAACAGAATGGGCGATCGTCAACACCGTAACCGCCAAGGTATGAGAGGTAATGAACATCGTGCTCCTTACGATCCTTTCGCTAAGATTAAGTTTACTATCCCACACTTTTCTGGTAATTATGATGCTGAGGCTTAACTTGATTAGGAGATAGTTGTCGAGCAAAAGTTTACATCTCACTTAGTTTCTGAACAACATAGAGTTAGATAAGCTACTAGTGAGTTTTGAGATTTTTCTTTACTATAGTGGATTGATCATTGCAAAACACATTTGCAGCCTGATAGTTAGGATAGATTGAAAGATGCTATGCGTAACCATTTTATTCCTCCTTCGTATCAAAGAGATTTGTGCAAAAAATTGCAATGCTTAGAACAACATGATAAATCCGTTCAAGAATATTTTGCTGAGTTATAAAAGTGTATGATGTGTTGTAGGATAGAAGAGGACTTTAAGAATACTACCTATTATTTTATTGCTAGGTTGCGTCTTGAAATTCAAGACATAATTGATTATGGAGACTATGATTCTGTCGAGCAGTTGTTTCACTTTGCTGTGCTTGCAGAAAAAGAATTGCAAGGACGACAGCTCCAGAACAGTAGCCATATACACTCTGTGGTCGACGTTTCCTTCCTCTTCGACCACACGTATGGCACCACAGTCGAGCAGGAGGCCTTCCACCACCTCCAACACTGCAACAGCACCGAAACCAACCCCTTCGGTGCAATCTTCGGACTCGAGTAGGCCTTCTTTGCAGGTACCCAACAAGAATACATCCTCTAGTACCTTCATAGAACGCTCCTCCAACATCAAGTGTCATAGATGACATGGCATGGGTCATACGCAGCGAGATTGCCCAAATCAGCTGGTATACATTGCTACTGAAGATGGAGGATATATAAGCACTTCGGATGTCGAGGATGAAGAATCCGATGATAAGATTTCAGACGATGATGATGGCCAAGTATTTGGTGGTGATGATACTTTGGCCTATAGAACTATTATTGTCCAACGAGCGCTCTCCGCATAGGTACACCTTGATAAGATTCAACGCCATAATCTATTTAAGATTTTCTTTGTGATCAAGATCCGGCGTACACGCGTGATCATTGATGGCGGGAGTTGCAACAACTTAGTCAGTACTGATTTGATCACTAAGCTTACTTGCCCACACGACCACATCCACATTCGTACCATATCCAGTGGTTAAACGACTCCGGTAAGGCAAAAGTAACAAAAACATGTTGAGTCCCTTTCTCTATTGGCTCCTATATTGATTCTGTAGATTGTGATGTTGTACCTATGCAAGCTTGTTCGTTGTTATTGGGTTGTCCATGGGAGCATGATAATGATGCTATCCACTATGGTAAAAGTAATAAATATACCTTCATGCATAAAAGAAAGAAAATTACTTTATTACCTTTGACCTCTGCTAAAATTGTAAAAGTTGATAGGGATATAATTGCTAATGAGAAGAAAGAACATCCTCCTATACCTGAAAATCAGCAAACAATAAAATTGAAAAAGTCCTGTAATGATTGCAACAAAATCTGACTTTGCTAAAATTTATAATGAAAATGCTTCATGTTATGCTTTGGTATGCAAGGATGCTTTGGTATGCAAGGATGCATTGTTATACTTGAAGATCTTGCTTTTTCTTTGCCTTCTCCTATTTCTAACCTTTTGCAGGAGTATCATGACGTCTTTCCACACGAAATACCCCCAGGACTACCACCTATTCGAGGGATTGAGCACCAGATTGATTTGATTTCTGGAGCGAGCTTGCCAAACTGCGCTGCTTACAAAACCAACCTTGAGGAGACTAAGGAAATTCAGCGACAAGTCCAAGAACTTTTGGACCACGGGTATGTATGTGAGAACCTTAGTCCTTGTGCTGTTTCTGTTCTTTTGGTTCCAAAGAAAGATGGTTCTTAGCGAATGTGTGTTGATTGTAGAGCCATTAACAATATCAACATTAGATATCGTCATCCTATTCTTAGGTTAGACGACATGCTTGATGAATTATGTGGTTCTATAGTCTTCTCTAAAATTGACTTGCGAAGTGGATACCACTAAATAGGAATGAAATTGGGTGACGAATGAAAAACTGCTTTTAAGATTGAGTTCGGATTGTATGAGTGGTTAGTAATGCCTTTTGGATTGACTAATGCACCTAGTACTTTCAAGCGTTTGATAAATGAGGTCTTATGTTTCTTCATTGGAAAATTTGTGGTGGTTTATTTCAAGTCAATGAACGAACATTTATCTCACTTGCGTGCTGTTTTTGATGCTTTGACAGATGCAGTTTGTTTGGTAACCTTGAGAAGTGCACCTTTTGCATGGATCAAGTCTCTTTTTTTTTTTGACTATGTTGTTACTCCACAGGGAATTGAAGTTGATGAAGCCAAGATAAATGCGATTAAGAGTTGGCCCACGCCCACAATGGTTTCACAAGTGCGAAGTTTTCTTGGACTTGCCGGATTTTATTGCCGCTTTGTTCAAGATTTCAGCACCATTGCTGCCCAATGAATGAGTGGACAAAGAAGGACGTTGCATTTCATTGGGGCCACAAACAAGAGGAGTCCTTCGCCACTTCGAAGGACAAGCTTAACCAAGCGCCGCTGCTCCAGCTTCCAAATTTTAGTAAGACTTTCGAACATGAATGTGATGCTAGTGGAATTGGCATTGGTGATGTGTTGATGCAAGAAGGTAAGCCCGTTGCTTATTTTAGTGAAAAGTTGAATGGCCCTGCTCTTAATTACTCCACGTATGATAAGGAATTGTATGCTCTTGTACGATGCTTAGAAACGTAGCAACATTATTTGTGGCCTAAAGAATTTGTCATTCTTTCCGATAGTGAGTCACTTAAGCATATTCATAGCCAATATAATTTGAATCGTAGACATGCTAAGTGGATTGAATTTATTAAATCCTTTCCTTATATCATCAAACATAACAAAGGGAAGGATAATGTGATTGCCGATGCTTTGTCTAGACGATATGCTATGCTGTCCCAACTTGATTGTCGAATTTTTGGACTAGAAACAATTAAACAGGAATATGTGTTAGATGCTAATTTTAAAGATGTGTTGCTACATTGTCGTAAAGGTAAGACTTGAAACAAATTTATGCTTAATGATTGCTTCCTTTATAAAGCCAACTATCTTTGCGTTCCAGTTGGATCTGTTCATATTTTGTTGTTACAGGAGGCGCATGATGGAGGAGGATTGATGGGACACTTTAGAGCGAAAAAGATGGAAGATGTTTTGGCCACACATTTCTTTTGGCCAAAGATGAAACGTGATGTTGAATGCTTCATCGTTCGCTGCACGACATGTCAAAAAGCTAAGTCACGACTAAACCCACATGGTTTATACATGCCTCTTCCCGTCCCGTATATTTCTTGGGCCGATATTTCTATAGATTTCGTTTTGGGATTGCCTAGGACTAAGAGGGGGAGAGATAGTATTTTTGTGGTAGTAGATCGCTTTTTTAAGATGGTACATTTTATACCATGTCATAAGACCGATGACGCTACGCATATTGCTGATCTATTCTTTAGAGAAATTGTTCGTTTGCAAGGTATGCCTTCTACTATTGTTTCTGACCATGATGCGAAATAGTTGAGTCACTTTTGGCATACTTTATGAAATATGTTGGGAACAAAGTTGCTGCTTTCAACTACATGTCACCCACAAACCGATGGACAAACTGAGGTCGTGAATCGTACATTGTCTACAATGCTATGTGCTATTTTAAAGAAAAACTTGAAGATGTGTAAAGAATGTTTACCTCATGTGGAGTTTGCATACAACCAGGCGGAACACTCAACCACTAAGGTAAGTCCATTTGAGGTAGTATATGTCTTTAACCCTCGTGCTCCGATTGATTTTTTGCCTTTGCCTTCTACCGAAAGAGTTCATAATGATGCTAAGGCGCGTGCTGATTGTATTCTAAAGATGCATAAAACGACTAAACAAAACATTGAAAAGATGAATGAGAAATGTAAAATTGCCTGTAGTAAAGGTAGAAATGAAGTTAAATTTGTATCGGGTGATTTGATTTGGTTGCACTTGGGAAAAACTAGATTTTCGGAGCTAAAAAATCTAAATTGATGCCTAGAGTTGCTGGTCCTTTTAAGGTACTTGAGAAGATTAATGATAATGCAAATAAACTTGAGTTACCTCCCGAGTTCGGGGTTAATCCTACATTCAACGTTGCAGATTTGAACTCATACTTGGGAGAAGAAGATGAGCTTGAGTCGAGGACGACTCGGATTCAAGAGGGGAGGATTAGGGACCTTGGAGTGGGTCAAGAGAAGCATGAAGAAGGATTTGAACTTGCTCAAAACCAGCAAGGAACGTTGAACCCCGGAGGAGATTCAATCCAACTCAGAGTCGAGTTGCCCCGTGTTCCAGGAGCTGTCCGCACTAAAATAGATGCCCAGGTCGCATACGGGCTCCGTTTTGAACGTTCTAGATATGATTGGAAAGCTAAGAAGATAACCACCAGCCTCATCTCTTTTGGCCTTTGGGAAACGATCAAATAAGATGATGTCAAAAAACTGTCCCGGGTGCTGCGACACTATCTTTTGGCCTTTGGGCCGTGTATCTTTTTAAGGTCTATTAGTGCTAGGGTTTGCCCCTAAGGTCGTCCTAAACTCTATATAAACAATAGTCACTATCATTAGAGTTAGGTTTTTGATTAGTTTTCATCTGTTATCAAACAGTTTCATCGTTTGATGGTTTGTTGATTTTTCAACTTTGAGATTTAATTTAGATTTCGCAATTGAGTTGCGTTCTTTCTTGTTTTTGATTGTGTTCTTCGATTTGCAAGCAGATATTAGCCTTCTTGACAAGGTCAATCATGTGTGCATGGTTGATAACCAGAGAAGTGGTGCTGCGACTGCGGGGTTCGAATCGTGTCGATTTGAGGCCGAATCGATTGTGTGTTGCATCTCTACCAAATCGGAGTTACCATGACCTGAAGAAAGATCGGGAACCACGTACACATCAAGATCAACGCCTTGGGCCCTAGAAACAAAATTGATAATATTGAGATTATGAGGAAGCTCTTAAGGATGTTGCCGTCAAGCTACAACTCCATCGTCATGTGTCTCTTTCAAGACAACTTGGCTACTCTCTCTGTTGACATTATGCTCAGCAAGCTCACAGCCTATGAGGGGTATATGTTGGGCACCTCCACCAACACTCAATTGACCAAGAATCTTGCTCTTCAAGTTGAAGAATCTCTCGATGGCAGAAACAAAAAGAAGGTGGAGGAAGATGAGGATGAGGAAAGAGACAATGAGGAGCTTGCGCTCTTGATGAAGAAGCTATTTCGCAAGGGAAGACCCTCATCTTGCAAGAGGAATTCTAGGTGCTTCAATTTTGACAAGAAAGGCCACTTTGCAAATGATTGTCCCAAGCCCAAGAAGGAGAGCAAGGAAACTTCTAGTGAGAGTGAAGATGAAGAACGCAAGCCAAAGAAGAAGTTCAAGAAGATGTTCTTTGTCAAGGAGAAGAGCAAGAGCAAGGAGAAGAAGAGGTCCCCGCACAAAGTTTACATTTTTGGTGAATGGCTCACCGATGATGATGATTCGAACTCTTCATCTTTTAGTGAAGAAGAGCTCGTGGGTATCATCATGACAAGCTCCACCAATGAGCTACCACCACCTCCACTTTGCTTGATGGCCCGAAGTTGTGAGGGCTATGTGGATGAGGATGATGATCTTGAAGAAGAAGAGGAGGACTACGATGATGGACCGAGCTACAATGATCTAGCCCTCTTCTTTGAGAAGGCCAACAAGACAATCATCAAGAAGACCAAGAAGATCGAGGTAGTAACCAAGAAGCATGAAGTAGCAGTATTCCGAATTCGAGAGCTTGAGAAAGATCTCAATGCACTCAAGCATTTTCATGGTATTCTTCGGAGTCTCATGAGGCTCTCAAAGAGAAGCATGTAGAGCTAAGTGAGAAGCATGAGACATTGGTGCGCTCCCATGAAGCTCTTAATCTTGACTCTCTCTTTAACTCTCCTAAGCATTTAAATGAAGCTTCTACTTCTTGTGATCTAACCCTCTCCAAGGAGTGTACTACTCTTGAGCCATCTATTTTAAAGGAATACACGAAGTTCAAGGAGGAGAGAGAGGCCGTGATGGAAGCATTCGAGCGGCTCACTAGAGAAAGGGAAATTCAAAAAAAATCCTAAGCAAGAACCTCATCAATAACCACAATGACAATGGGCTTAGGATTGTATCCTTCCTCTATCAACATCATTGGAAACCAATATGAGATCCCCGAATGGATAGTTTCGCTTATGGAAGATGACTACTATTGTGAGAAGTGTTGTCTTGATGGTCACCGCTACAAGCATTGTCCCAAGGTGAGCGTGCCTAAAATTATGCCTAACGCTAACCTTTTCCATGAAGATATGCACTACAAGCTTTTCAGAGACAAGGATAAAAAAGCGAAGGCCAAGCCGCTCGAACCGCTAAAGGAAAAGAGGACAATCAAAAAGATATGGGTCCACTAGGTGATCGTGGACCGAGAGAGGAAGCCTAAACCCTTGGGTTCACAAGAAGAAGTGAAGGGGCCTAGGTGGTGAACCGTGAAGCGAATTGAAGATTCTTGAAATCCACCACATGTTGGTTGAGCTACAACGCCAATCTACTCTTCAAGTAGGTTATTCTTGTACATAGTTGTCACACCCGGTTTTATGGCTAAAACCGAATGACCCTTTATGTATGCCCAGGAATAAGTTTCATACATAAAGTGACTTCATAAATGGTAAAACAGAACAATGTCTCGAATAACTAACTATTACAAAAATAGACTAAGAGTCTTATTAAATTACAAACCAAACAGCGGAAACGAAACGAAAGCTTCTGGGCTCCACAGGCAGTTGACCGAATAGCTCGCCTAGACGTCGGCTCTAGGGTCTTCAATGTTCTCCCAAGGTTCTCCCTCTACTGAGCAGCAATTATAAAGGTAAAGTTGAGTACAGGATGTACTCAGCAACTGTGGGAAGCATATGACATGTGACAATTATCAAGGAACAGGCAATATAGGTTTTAATTGCATAAAAGCACACATTAGAGACACACATTTTCTATTAAGCACCTATTTACTAAGTGAAATACATCGCACCTATGAACAGTAGAAAGTAACAGAATCGAATCACAGTCTACCACTGTGATTCACCAATCCAACCCAATACCAATACCAATACTAATACTAATTCTCGCTAATCATGTGAGCGTCCATGCAATGCTCGTGACCGTGAGCACAACTGTCAAGATAGTTTTACACTCTGCATAGATTGTACAAATTTCCCCACGAGTAGTGATTTTATCCCCTGTTGCCAGGTGACTAAAACGAATCTCCATTATGCCTGTGCCGTCGCACTCGCACACTTCCTTTAGTGTGAGAGCCAAGAGATCACTACAAGGCTTTTCCATGACTTCCACCAGTTTGTACGTGCCCACTAAGGTTTCACCCGTCAGGCACTAACCGGAACCCGAGAGGCCCCCTCTTGTGCCGAATGGTTTTCGGGAGTAACTCTCCCTTCCCCACACATCTCTCTCTAGGCGGATCCAGACGTAACCTGTTTTCTCCGCTCCACCAGCTGGCACACACAGAACTGGTTTCCATCACTTACTACGCCAGGCCGTACCCATTCTTGGCATCGTGGCTGTACGAAAACACATGGATGGTCGCTCCACGAACCGGTCCTTAGATTTAGGAAGATAACTTACCAAGGAACAGTGCCAGTAACCCTGCACATAGTCCTACACCAACCATATCGCCCAAATCATCACTATCCAAGTTGGTATTAATCTCCCATTAATGCTCATGAAGCATGTATAATGATCCATTTAAATGTACCCATTAATGCTCGTGAAGCATGTATAATGATCCATTTAAATGTACCCAACCCGACAGTAGCAATCTAAGCATGTGATCTACCCAACATTAAAGTAAACTAAGGTGACAAGTTATAATATGGAAAGCTAAGAATTTTTATTAATAGGTACGCAGTCAATTTGACACAAGCATGCAAACTACAAGATAGATGTTTAAAAATAGGCGCAAGATGGTCAAGGACACTTGCCTTGCTGCTCTTGGGAGTAGAAGTCGACTGTTTCGAATTCTTGTTGCTGGAAGGCTTCGACGAACTGCAGCTCCGGGACGAAGTCGCCTAACACACGAGAACACAAACAGTCAATCAAATGCAATAAAACAGAACAAGATCAGTATGATGATGTCATGAATGCATAGGTTATTTCGATACGATCGTTTTGATATATTATTTGTTTAAATCGGAGTTACGGATCAAAAGTTATGGCATTTATAAGGTTTAGGGGCTAATATGTAATTTACAAAATTATTGGAGGACTAAATTGTAATTACCAAAAAGTTCAGGGGCTAAAATATAAATTTGTCATTTCGACAGGGACTGATTTGTAATTAAATTTAAGTGTAGGGGCTTTTCTGTAAAAGTGCCATAATTAATTATTAAATAATTATTATAATTAATTATTAGATTACAATTAATTATTATTAAATAAATTATTAAATAATTATTTTAATTATTTTCCAGATTATTAATTATATAATTATTGTTTAATCTGAAATTAATTAATCTAATATCTAATTATTTTTAATTAATCGGGTATGCTGACGTCATGCTGAGGTCGTGCTGATGCAATAAGAAATCTAATTTATTTTTATTTCTAATTCGGGAATTAATCTAGCCGTTGATTTCAAATTGAACGGTTCTGATTATTCGGGTGACGTGGCTCAACGTGGAGTGTCGGATCTGGATCTGATGGGTGAGATCGGTTGGGCGACGTGGCTCACTGTGGGCGGTTGGATTTTGATCGGGCGGC
>BCLG01001039.1:13185-34537 GCA_001602295.1 Zoysia matrella | reverse complement strand
GGTTGCGGGGCGGCGGCGCGCGGCTGAGAGAAGGAGGGAGAGAGGGCAACGGGGTGGACGAGCTGGGTCGGTTGGGCTGCTGGGCCACGAGGGAGGGAGGGAGAGAGTGGGCCGGCGGGGGAGATAGGGAGAGGAGGCCCAAGAGGGTTTTTCTTATTTTTATTTCTTTTCTTTCTTCCTTTAAATCCTTAATTCTATTATTTAATTCTTAATCTTGTTTAGCTATTAATTCTCTCCATTAATTAAATGGTGTGCAATGACATGAAATGTATGATGCACCTTAGCAATTTATTTTTAAAAGGATTTTCAATCTAGTCTAAATTGTGAAATGCATTTAAATTTTGAATTTTTTATATTTGAAATAGGTTGAATTTTTGGGTGTCACAATAGTAGAGTAGTTTTTTTTCTTGTCTTGCATGGTAATTTGGACTCCTTCGAGGACTAGATGTTTGCACTATCATGCATCAGGTGTAAAAAGATAAAATTAAAGAACAAAAAAATTAAATCGGTGCCTAACCACTTGAGATATCCATATGCATGGGAGAAGAGCTTGAGAAGGTGGTTTGGCTATCTCAAGGCAAAGTGGCGGGCATATGGTGAATAAGCTTGAAATGGTTCAAACTTGGCACCGAATAGGTTTCTTTATACAATGTCTTTAATTTGCTTGCATTTACATGGCATGCTTTAAATTCTCTTGCATTAGCTAGCTTGTTTTCATGCACTGCATATAGGAACCCCGGAGGAGGCGTGTTACTCTTTTGAGAAAGTGACTACATTGTCCATATGGATTCACATACTCCACAAAGAGTAACAAAAGCAATTGTTAAGCTTCATGCCCATTGAACCCTATGCTTAACGGACTCTAACATCCATTTACGTGGATCGTGAACATGGGTTCATACATTTTCTTTTTGGAGCCACCTTCTCGCTTTGGTTTTTATTGCTCGATCTTCATTGCAGTTTGCGAAAATGCTAAATTCTTCGGGAGTTATCTATTTGCAAACGAGTATTTAAGAGTTCCCTTTCTAGACAAGTGTGGTGTTTATTTGGTTATTTGGTGAGGACACTAAAGTCGACAAAGAATTCTTTGGTTCTGCAACTCTTTGAGGGGTCACCAGATAGTCCGACGCCTTTATCGGACAGTCCGGTGATTGTATCTTTTGAACCGAGTGACCTGCAGAAATTAGACAGTCACCGGACATTTTGTCTATTCACCGGACAGTCCGGTGATTGGCAGATGAAGCGGCTACTTCTCTGAAATCAAAATTCTCTAGACACCAGATAGTACAGACTTTTATTATCATCGAACAAATTCTTGAGGACCGGACAGTCTGAGGATTAGAGTTTTCGGCGAGATCTCAGCCATTGTTTTCATTGGTTTCAATCCGGGCCGTCGAACCATTTTTTATCTAACCGCTCGTGGGTATTTCCCGACCATCTCTGCCGTCGCCGGTGCTAGCATCGCCACCTCCGCACTCGCCGCTCACGCTGCCCTGCCTCGCGTGCCCTAGCGCCACCGCCGCCATGCCCACCTCGCCACTGCTTCGCGCCGATTCTCCCACACCAGTGCGCGCCACCCTTGCGAGTTCCACTTTGCCGTGTGCTTTCCTAGCCGTTACCCCACGCTCCACCAAAACACTCGGAGGGTTTTAGTTTTTTAGGTGATCGGTTGATCTTTCGGCGAAGTCTTCGGCGGTTTTTGGCTCTATTCTTTGGGGTATTGAGTTCTATAACTTTCATTTCATCGGAAATGCCCCGCGTGCCATGTTTGTTAATAAATTGTGAAAATTGGTATTATTGCATAAAGGTCTCACCTTTTATTGACAATTGACGTGATTAGTCAACAAATTCCCATACTTAGTGTCATATTGTGGTCATCTCTTGCATATTTTAGTATGGCATTGAGTCTCCTATCGCTAGTGTCACAATTTGGATGCATTGCTATTATATGAATTGTGATATTAGTTTGTCGATATCACCGTTGTGCTTATTTGTTTTATTTGATCGGTGATATGTCCTTGATTCCACTGTTAGGACTTCATTTTGAGTCGCTCACCTTTTGTGCTTACAACCTATATTTTATTCCTATGTGGTGCAGTGACTGTTGGGCAGTGGATCCGATCAGTGGCAGTTCAGAGGTTTCTGTGGCAGAGTTTCTTGGACGGGTTAAGAGCTAAGCTCTTAATCCTATCTTGTTGAGTCAGCTGGACAGTTGATCTCTTAGAGTCAGTTGACAGTATGGATAGGCAGAGACCATCTTTAAAGGAGAAGGGGAAGGGCAAGGCAGTTGAGCCAGAGAAGAAGAAGAAGAAGCAGCGGACAGGTGGCCCCGAGTGGGATTAAGCACCGCTGTAGCGGATATGGACATACCTCGACACATGAGGTCAGGTGCTCTTAGGATAGGAGGAGTAGGGTCCCAGGGGTAGTTGAGGAGGTCGACCTGACATAGGGCAGAGATGGAAGATGTGATATATGAGGGGATAGGAGCATGTTAGTTACCATTTGCCCCTTATATCTGTTTGATGTTGGGAGAATTGGGATGATGACTGAGGAGGAGTATGCAGCATTGCCAGAGACTACCATCTCCTTCAGTCTAGCAGAGCCATTCGACTCTAAGGTACTTAGAGTGTCAGCTTCCCAGAGCACCCCTTGAGGAGAGGAGACCACAGCCGCAGAGGAGTTTGAGACTGAGGCTCCCGAGGGAGCACAGCCGAGAGCTGGGAGCACTGAGGCTCCAGGTCAGGCCGAGACTCTGACCTCTCGTGCCACGTTTGACCCTGCACTTGCTGCCAGGTTGGACACTATTCAGGCACAGCAGAGGAGGTACCGAGAGTAGCAGGATGAGCACATTCACAGAGAGAGGGCTGAGTTCGAGGAGAGGATCCGACTCAAGCGCTTCCAGATCGAGGAGCGGCTAAGAATGGAGAGGGAGCTCGTAGAGTAGAAGAGATGGCAGGACAGGGAGTTCTGTGAGAGGTCGCAGTGTTCTCAGTTGGAGATGGCAGCGATCATATCTTACATGTCTATCGGATTCAGAGCTATCGCGTCATATCTCCAGGGGATTGGTATGCTCTTCCTACGTTTTCAACGATCACGCTACCGGGCCCCCTGCCTTCTCAGCTCCAGCCTAGATCTGAGTTGCAGAGCCAACAGCAGCAGCAACAGTCCACATTCTCTACACTGCTCTCAGCCCCGCTTTCACCGTTTGTATCTTTTGGGGCAGCCAGCACAGCAACGACTACTGAAGGAGTTAGTGTACCGGTTACCACATCTCAGTTCTCCATAATTTTCTCGTACTCCATGTTGGTCTTGTTTGCTTCAGCAGAGCTAAGAGTGTCAGTACTGGCATTAGAGTCGGGGACAGCTGTCGGTAGTTCTCTGCTTGCTCTGAGAGTTATTTCTTTCGAGGCTACTACTGCTAAGTCAGTTTTGTCAGAGCCACCGTCTGAGGCTACAAAGACAGAGCCCGCAGCCACCACATTTGAGCAGCCCAATGTTTCAGATGCAGCTATCTTGGTCGAGGCCGGATACACTCTAGAGGAGGTAGCTCAGACCCTTGCCAACACAGATCAGCCAGCTACAGTTGATGGCAAAGAGCCTTCCCCGACATCTTCTTTAGCTTTGAACTCATTTGATGATGTTGAGAAGCCAGGCAAGGATCAGTCAGCAGCAGCAGCTCAGCCAACAGAGGAGCAGCCACCGACTGTCATTGCACCTAGCACTTCAGCGGCGCAAGATTAGATCATCTATAGGATGATAGTACTTGAGTGCCTGATCTTTTGGTGAGGTGATAAATATCGATTTGGTGGAGTTGACCCTCACAATCCGACTACAAACAAACAGGTCGGGTGCTCCTTAGCAATCGTAGAACCAACTTTGAATGATTATTGACCTCGCCGAAATAGCAAAATCAACCTGATCACGAAGATCAATTCCTGCAAGTAATCGAAGAACAAGCAAAAACAAGATGTGGCAAACCAGAAAACTCTTCAAACGTGGGGTTCTCAAATGGTTGTCTAACAGGTAGTCGTTGGACACAACTGAAGATCAGAAAAGTTTGCAAAGAGCTAAACTATAACAAAAGAAAACCCAAGTGTTCTTGGTGGTGGCTGGGACCTTTAAATAGGGGGGAGGACGACCACAGGGGTGCTGGGGTCGCCCTCAAACCCTAGGACGCGTCTCTAATTGGCTCAACTTGATACACGGGCCAACGGCCCAAGTTTAGATGATGCAGCACCTTTTGTTTTAAAATGACGATTGTCTTTGACTTCGATATGGTATGATGATGAGGCTAGATCCGTTGGAAAGTAGACGTGAGGAGCTTTCCAACAAGTGCTTAAACACCAAAATCGGAGTTTGTTTGAAGTCGTGGTTGTTGTCACAATCTGGTGCAGTTTAGAAGCCCGCGATCTTCCTGCAAGACTCCTCTTGCATTTGTGTCCTCTCCCTTATTCATAAGCAGAATCACATAATTGATCTCACATGCACGAGCTCGAGTGATTAGTCCATCAACGGTTGGAATGGGTGTGATGTCCTCATCATCCTCCCTTTCTTGAATTGGAGTCGTCCTCGACGAAATCTCTTCTTCTTCACCTACATATGGCTTCAAATCTGCAACATTGAAAGTAGAAGAAACACCATATTCTGTAGGTAGATCAACTTTATAGGCATTATCATTAATTTTACGCAATATTCTAAATGGACCATCAGCACGAGGCATCAACTTAGACTTGCGCAAATTAGGAAAACGATCCTTCCTTAAGTGTACCCAAACTAAATCCTCAGGTTCAAAAGTAATGAGCTTTTTTCCTTTACTACCAGCAACCTGATTCTTGGCATTTGTGCGGGAAATGTTCTGTTTTGTTTCCTCATGTATTTTCAGCATGAATTGGGCACATTTCTCGGGATCAAAATTAGCTTTGTCAGAAGGTGGTATAGATATCAAATCAATTGGTGCCTGAGGAATAAAGCCATAAACAATCTGGAAAGGACACATGTGTGTGGCAGAGGGTACTGAACGATTGTAGGCAAACTCAACATGAGGTAAACAATCTTCCCAAAGTTTTAGATTTGTTTTCAGAACAGCCCTAAGCATGGCAGATAAGGTTCGATTAATTACCTCAGTTTGACCATCAGTTTGGGGATGACAAGTGGTGCTGAAAAGCAACTTGGTCCCCAATTTGTTTCATAGAGTTTTCCAAAAGTGGCTAAGAAATTTTGTATCATGATCTGAAACTATCGTTTTTGGCATGCCATGTAGGCGAACAACTTCGCGAAAGAACAAATCAGCAACATTTGTCGCATCATCACTTTTGTGACAAGGAATGAAGTGAGCCATTTTGGAGAATCTGTCAGCAACTACAAAGACGCTGTCCCTCCCCTTCTTAGTTCTAGGCAATCCTAAAACAAAATCCATCGAAATATCCTCCCAAGGAGCAGTGGGGATAGGAAGAGGACCATACAAACCGTGGGGGTTGATTCGTGACTTAGCTTTGTGACAGGCGGTACAGCGAGCAACAAATCTTTCCACATCACGTCACATCTTCGGCCAAAAGAAATGATCTGCAAGGATGTCCTCCGTCTTCTTGACCAAAATGTCCCATGAGTCCACCTCCCTGTGCTTCCTGTAACAGCAAAAGACGAATGGAACTAGCTGGAATGCATAGCTTGTTAGCACGGAACAAAAAACCATCATCCAAAAAGTATTTTCCCCATGTTCTGCCCTCTTTGCAATTTAGAATAATGTCTTTGAAATCAGGGTCAAGACAATACTGGTCCTTCATAGTTTGCAGCCTAAATATTTTGAAATCTAATTGTGAGAGCATGGTGTAGCGACGAGATAAAGCATCAGCAATCACATTTTCTTTTCAAACATAAGAAAATGACTCAATGAATTCCACCCATTTAGCATGCCTACGGTTCAGATTTGATTGGTTACGAATGTGTTTTAATGATTTATGATCTTAATGAATAATGAATTCCCAAGGCCATAAGTAGTGCTGCCATGTTTGAAGAGTTCGGACCAGCGCAAAAAGTTCTTTATCATAAGTGGAATAGTTCAAACTAGCACCATTTAATTTCTCACTAAAATATGCTACCGGTTTTCCTTCCTGCAACAAAACTCCGAATCTTTCGGTGATACCACTTGATAGTAATTGAGTGCCCCATCTTTCGGTGAGGTGATAAATATCGATTTGGTGGAGTCGACCCTCACGATCCGACTACAAACGAACAGGTCGGGTGCGCCTTAGCAATCGCAGAACCAACTCCGAATGGTTATTGACCTCGCCGAAACAGCAAAATCAACCTGATCACGAAGATCAATTCCTGCAAGTAATCGAAGAACAAGCAAGAACAAGATGTGGCAAACCAGAAATCTCTTCAAATGTGGGGTTCTCAAATGGCTGTCTAACAGGTGGTCGTTGGACACAACTGAAGATCAAAAAAGTTTGCAAAGAGCTAAACTATAACAAAAGAAAACCCAAGTGTTCTTGGTGGCCGCTGGGACCTTTAAATAGGGGGGGAGAACGACCACATGAGTGCTGGGGGGCTCAACTTGATACACGGGCCAACGGCCCAAGTTTGGGTGATGCAGCACCTTCTTTTTTAAAATGACGATTGTCTCTGACTCCGATATGGTATGATAATGAGGCTGGATCCGTTGGAAAGTAGATGTGAGGAGCAACAAGTGTTTAAACACCAAAATCGAAGTTTGTTTGAAGTCGTGGTGGTCGTCACAATCTGGTGCTGTTTAGGAGCCCGCGATCTTCCTGCAAGACTCCTCTTGCATTTGTGTCCCCTCCCTTATTTAGAAGCAGAATTACATAATTGATTTCACGTGCACGAGCTCGAGTGATTGGTCCATCAACGGTTGGAATGGGTGTGATGTCCTCATCATAGGAGTTTGGGTGAGAGACATGAGGTGCATCGCTTTGAGGGCTAGCTGTCTAGGGGAGGCTGTGGATGGGTAGTTAGGGCTTTGGATTCTTGTTTGGCGGATTTCTTGGCTCTTCTGTGACATTTTGATGAGCTTGTTTTCTATCCGACTCTTTTAACTCATTGGAATGCACTTGGTTTTGGACTAACCCCGTTGATTCATTGTATGGCTCCGAGTGTTGTGATTGTTTTGCAGGTTTCTTCGTGCATGTACGCTCCCAATCTATACTCTATCGTGCACTTCCTTTCGTCTATCCAGCGTTCTCCCTCTCTATATGCTTCCTCGGTGCCATCTTTTTGATGATTAAATGACAAAAGGGGAGAGAGAGCTACCAAACAGGGGGAGAGCGACGCTTCCAACCTATGATAAAGGAGGGAAACTCTTGCAAAAATTTTCTAAGGAGTCATCAAGGCAAGGGGGTATGTGTTCTTTTGAGATACATTTTATTCTCTATCTTCTTTCATCTCGTTTGAGCCTGTTTGTGAGTACTATGGTTGTCATCAATCACCAAAAAGGGAAGATTGTTAGCTTCATGACCTTTGAAGTTCTCTAAAAGGTATGAATTGATTTTGGTGATTGAATGAACACTATAAGTAATGGTTGTGATTGTAGGTACCACCCCGCTAATTCTACATCAACATGGTGGGCTTTCTCGGTGGATGACAAGGACGATCCCTAGACGAGGAGTTTTTAGGTGTCGAAGGACCACGGCTAAGGATTAGCTAGAGAGTCCATAGAAACATCAGTACTATTAAGAGGGTAAGGTCATTTGTCTCCTATCATACAAGTGTTAGAGGGTGTGAATGCTTCTTAGATCCTCAAAAAGCACTAAAGATGGCAGAGGAAGCGAAGCCAAAGACCGAAGATCAAGTTTAGTCGAAGAAGCAGTCACCGGATAGTCCGATGGGATCGAAGCTGAAGTCCAGAGAGGTCTCTGTGATTCCAAAAGTGAAAGTCACCGGACAGTTCGGTGAAGGTATGCACCGGACAGCCTAGTGTCCTATGGAATGGATTCCAGAGAGGGTGTTTCCCTCGCCCAGGAGGAGGAAGGGACATTGGACAGTCTGGTGGTACAGTCACCGGACAGTCCAGTGATTGCATAAAGCAGTCAGCTTTATGACTTCATGTCCCAAGGGTTGTTTCTGGGCTTAGAGCCTCTCTAAACCTTGGAGGGGGACATTTTCCAGTGTGCCTGCGGTCTGAGAAGCTAGAGAAAACTTGCGAGAGGCCAAAGAACACCACTAAGAGAGCACATATAAGGTTAGAGACCTTTGGTGCTAGTAGGAGAGTGATAGGGAGAATTCATACACTTCTAAAGCTTGTAAGGCAGCTTAGACTAGCTAAGAGTCAGTGATCAAGCTTTCGAGGTGATTGTGGAAGACATCGCCAAGTTTCTACGCAGTTTCGGGTCCCTCGCTCGAAAGGAACATCAAGAGGGAGCGCTCGACCCTTAGAGGCTTGCTCTAGCATTCGTGTATTGTGTGCGACAGCTGGGCCGCCGATGACTTCACTCCGGAAGTGAAGCATACCCTTGTGAGCATTGTTCCAGAAACGACGGGAGGAACCAAGATTTCGACGGGAGTGGTTCAACGAGGATTAGGAGAAGGCGTCTACCTTTCGAGACCTCAGGAAAAAATCACTGAACACTCTCTATCTCACTCTCTTTACTTACCACATTTACTTACCGTTGAGTAGTGTGATAGATTTTTTTTTATTCCTCTTGGTGGCTATCGTGCTAGTTCTTGCTTGTTGTTATTATCATTCAACTAGTATTGTTAGGGGTCTTGGCCTACTAGACTTACATAGGTTTGCTTCTGTTGCGATCGAGTCTTATAGTTTAAGTTCGTAGCCAAATTAGTTGTATAAGTCTACCGATTCAACCCCTTCTTGGTGTCTTTGATCCTTATATACACACCGGACAATCCAGTGCCATATAGAGCGGATTCTAGAGAGGATGTTTTTGTCCATCGAAGACTAAAAGTCACCAGACAATCCGGTGGTCTCAGTCACCGGACTCAAAGTAGTTAACTTTTTGGCAACGGCTCTCAACAGCCATTTCGGGACTTGGGGCCTATATAAACCATTGGAGGAGCTGTTGTGGAGGTTATCTGCGGCCATAAAAATTTGGATATCACTTGTGAAAGCCAAAGGTCACAAAGGAAAGCAAAAGGAAGCTTTTTGAGAGATCTTGAGTGCTTATAAAGAGTAGCAAAGAGCATCTATACATTCTTAGAGTTTGTGAGGCTAAGAAGAGTGTCTTAGACTTGTTACTCTTTGTCTATGGCAGCCTAGACTGGTTAGACATCGCTGTCCAAGCTTTCGAACAGATTGTGGAAGACAACATCAAGTTTGTGAGCAGTTTTAGGTCCTCTACTAAAAAGAGACAGCAAGAGAGAGCGCCCGAGCCTTGGAAGCTTGCTCTTGCGGGAGCGTATTGTTTGCTACAACCGGGATCACCGGTGACTTCACTCCGAGAGTGAAGCGTACCTTTGAGAGCACTATTTTGAAAACAGCGAGAGGGACCACTACTCCGACGGGAATGGTACAACAAGGATTATAGGAGAGCGCCATCCTTTCGAGATCTCGAGAAAAATGGTTGAGCATTCCTTTCTCTCTACTCCTTACTTTCCCCCATTTACTTTATTGTGAGTAGTGTGATAGGTTGCCTTGCTACTCCTCTTGGTGGCTCTCATTTCGAATGACTTGCTTGCTTGCTTGATAGTCGTTCTTCCTTTATTGATCCTTGCTATCTATTTGTGCTTAGTGGTTCCTAGCTTGTTTGTTATCTTGTCTAGTTGTTCCGTTGCTAGGAGTTGCTTGTTAGATTTGCTAGAAAATAGGAAGAGTTGAAAAACATTAAATAGTGTAAGTGCCTGATTAAATCCCCCACCCTTCTCGATCACTTGATCCTTTCACAACCAACATAGTGGTAGGAGTTTATTACTAACTATTTTCACAAATGTTGGTGAAATTATGCATATAGGTGATTTATACTCAGAATTGAGGGAAAACACAAGCAACCAATAGAATTAATGATCTACATCCAACGAGTTAGCTCATGGTTTCCATTCAATCAATAAAATCATTTGTACCTTTTGTGGGACTTTAATGGTCAAGAAGCTAACATTCGTCCTTGTTGGCATCTTTGCCACGCTTGTACCCTAATGAGTATTTCTGAGGATCATGTAGAGGAGAGGATGGCTTGTTCGTGTCTTCTCCAATATTGTACTTCAGTGCTGCTCTCAAGGAGTGCTGAGATGACTGTCGGACCTATCAACACCATCTCCAAGCTTGTACCTCTTCAAATGTTTCTTGGATCAACTAAGTGTTTGTGCTTCTCTTACATGTTCATTTAGTCTATTGATTTGATAAGATCTAGTTCTTACTGCATACAGGTTCATTGCTCCATATTGCTTAGAGTACCTTAGTTCATATTTATGTGTGGTGATGCGTCCGTAGTTCCCAATATTCTTCAGGTCGTGATAACTCTCGATTTGGTAGAGATACGATACACAATCGATCTGTTCTTCAATCAACATGATTCAAACCCCACAATCGCAGCACCACTTCTCCTATGGTTATCAACCGTGCAACACCAGATTAAACTCGCCAAGAAGGCTAATCTCTGCCTGCGAATCGAAGAACACAAGTAAGAACAATAAAGAATGCAACGCAGATGTGAAATCTAAATTAAACTCACGAAATTGAGATCTCACAATCTGTCTAGTAGCAAAACTGTTTGCGAACAAAATAATCTATGAAAAAATCCAAGTCCTAATGGCACGGCGATTACTGATTATAACGGTGTAGGGATGTGACCCCCCTAGATGAAACCCTAATGGGTCTAAAAAGATATAAGGCCGAATGGCCCAGGATGGTGGCACAACACCCCAACATATTCTGGACGTCATATTGTTTCGATGATTGCCAGAGTTATAAGAAGTATTTTGGCACGGGATTAGATCTATTGGAAAGCTTATCTCTTTAGCTTTCCATCCATATCTAGAATGTTGAATAGGACTCAAACTCAAATTGAATTCAATCTTCTTATCAAATTGAACAGTCTTTCTAGTCTTGTGCATCTCCAAATCATTATCCAACTTCTCTTGATACTCTCTGATGTTTCAATCATGATAAAGTTATTAGGTAGCAATCTATTGTCAAAGTAAGGTAAACAAGGGTTTAGGAACAAGCTCACTTTTAATTTCTATTTTGGGGCACGAGTTCCGTCAATACTAATTTGAGCAGTGTTGTGTGTACCTAAAGGAGTGTCCTTATCATCATCCCCTTCTTATTTTGGAGTCATCCTTGACTCAAATTTATTATCAGTACCTCGACCCCACCATGCCTTGCAACATGTATGAAAATATTCTAAACATTTTCTTACAGATTGTGTCAGCAATTCCAGATTTTTGCCCACAAATCTTGGCTGGCAAAGGGTGGAAATGGTATAGTGGTACCTGCCCCGCCCCACATTGCTCCCTGCCCTATGTGGCATCTAATTAAGGTCTAAAGAATCTTGCAAGCTTATGTTCATAAGCACATCGGTTAGAATATATAGCAAGAATAATAATGCCTTATGTGTTTTTTCAAGGAGAATTGTTGCTTCTAAGTTCTGAAGAATCTTGCAAGCACATGATTTCCCAGAGATTGGGAGAATGGTCTACAGGACACTAGGTTTAAAAATCCTTGTTTGTAGTACATTCTTTTTTATCTGACACTAGGCGATATGCTATACACAAGGATTTTAAACCATGTATCCTGCAGATAATCATGTATCTATGGCCTCAAAAGCATTGCCACCACTAAGAGGCTCCTGAGAAATTGTCATACTTATTTTTCTACCACGAGAAGAGTCACGATGAGCAAAAATCAATATTCTATTTGATATATTTTCATCCTCAGTCCTATTTCAGATGGTAATATATGCATGGAGATAAGAATTATAGCAAATAGTTGGGCTGATTTATACATTTCATTAGCAGCAGCATTTTCATGGCTGTAGTGAGATTCATTTAAAACATATGCAACAGATGGGTTATAAGTAGTATGCCCGTCCTACCAACTTTTTGATTTGTGCTGGTTAGAATAGTTGAATTCATCTTAAATCTCTCTGTCACAAAAGAATATAAGCATGACATCATCTCTCTCATTTATGTGGAATTAATATAAAATATTTTTGTAATACTTATGGATATTAGACATATTTCATCTTCTTTGGATATAGACATAGCACTTCACTATGAGGTTTTAAACTGAACCTGCTCTGTTGTGGAGCAGAGCTATGCCAAACAAACCTTTATAGCGGAGCTCCTCTGCTGTGGAGCAAAGCCACATGAAACATTCCATGAATTACCTCTTTGAAGTGCTCCTAAATTATTATGGTAAAGTGGTTTATTTTAGGATGTCATTAAGAAAATTCACACTCACAATGTCTTAAATCAAACTCAACGAATATTTCAACTCCTAATACAACTTCCAATATGTGAGCATTTGGGTGCCACATTTGAAAACCAAATTTTTTTCGTGGCTGGTTGACAGCAGTCAGGGATGGACTTCTACAACTGAGGCCTTGTTAGGTGTGATGCATGCTGCAAAAGCGTTCACAGGGGAACATAATTACTGGTACCTAGATGCTGCGATAGTATCTGTTTTCAGATTCAATCAAAGCTGAACTGGGTATGAAGGAACAAGATCTCTTGAATTTAGGGTGTAAATACATTGTGCTACAGTAGCTGGAATTGAGACCATTTTTTAACCATCACATCAACATCAAGTGGATTGTAACGGCCGGGATTTCTTACATTTCGGCAAGATCCGATCTTATGTGCTTTCGCCAATCCCAGAAGGTTGACAAGCATGTTTATCACAAGTGAACAATAAAAAAAACCATAACAGAGGGAGTAAACAAGAAAATGATAAATTAATTCAATGAGATCCTTTATAAAACTTATTTTAACATCTCAAGGTTGAACAAACTACCGAGAATCCAACAACGGAAGCAACACCAAGACAGCCCTCCTCCACAAGCAACTCGAGTGCAGGAGCAAACCTCAATCCTCGATCGAAAAGCAGATGAAAACAATCTTCTAGCTCATCTGTGAAAAAGATGGGTGTGAAAACACGTAAGTACGTGAATACTCAGCAAACCGCGCACTACGTATCAACAATATACGCATGCAAGGATAGTTTTAAGGATGAAAGCTGACTTAAGTGGTAAAATGTAAGTTTAAATATTTTATTTTGAATATGCAAGAATTTTTATTTTAAAATAGTCAAATTTTATTATCTTGCCTCGCAGAGATCTATGTTATCTCGAATGAGAGTTCATTTTAAATATCGGTGTAATCACCACACCCGGCCACAGCTCAAAGCCTGAAATCTAAACTATTTTAAAACAAAGGTAGAGGAAAGAAAAAAAAACTAATCATCGTGGAAGCTCTCAGGCAGTGTACCTCTATGGGATATGACAATGTGCATTGACTTTAACTCTGCAGAGTATATGCACATGGACTCACGACATGTAGCGACATACAAGGACCGCGGCCTTAGCCTCCGATATAACCACCACACAAGACCCATCCACAAGCTTTAACTGCCATTACCCGTCCTCCAGGATAGAGATCCTAATCGACTACGCAACCGGGTCTTAGAGCTGTGCGGAGCCTACCATTGATCAGGTGGGGTATCTCAACCTCATGTGGAGGATCGCAATTCAACCCACACTAACACAATACCGCCAGTACACGGGTAAGCAACCAGTCTCGGCAAGTTCCAAAATCAAACCTCCTCCCATACAAGATAACATGGTGTGCATGTTAAAGCACTGGAGACATGTAACACGACAAATCGGTCCTCATATACCAAGGCAGACACTCTCCATCGTCAACGTAAACAACTAACAAATCTTACAAAAATATCCCAGCGCGGATATTTCTGTTGTACCCGCTACAGGCACGCCTATAAAGACTTCTCAAAAGTCCCTCAGCATCTCATACTCCAACCTGCCTCGCTAAATAGTATGTAGAGTTATTCACAAAACTCAAATATGTGAACCACAGTTCAAAAGCATCTAACAAAAAAAAATTATAGTTATAAGTGTGATGTATCGTAAACATATGCAACTAAACAAGACTAAGCATAAATTAAAATAATAATACTAAGCAATCCTATAGCTCATAATTTGTGAAAAGATAAATGGCATGGCTTAAAAATGTTGCTAGGATATTTTAAAACAGTTAGCATGCAAATTAAGGTTTCAAACAAAATATGCAGTTTAAAAATAGGATCAAATTTTGGTCAAGGAGCTTGCTTGATAGATCAGGGTCGTATTCGAGATCCGAGTCGTTGAACTGAGCAGGCTCGCGTTACTCCTCTTTGGCATCACCAGCTGAACAACAGCACAAAAAAGGATCAGACAGTAGGTACGCGGCAATTTAAATTTGAATAATCAAATTCAAATTTAAATTGCTAGGCTACACATTTCCAAAATGGATCCAAACGATTCTACGCGGAAGATTTCGATGAGACGGATTTACTAAGACTTTTTAAAACTTTGGAGACCAAAAGAAATTCCTCTTAGACTCCCAAAGATTTAACAAGAAATTCCTTTAGACTCTCAAAGATTTAACTTAAAAAAAGATTCCAGTCGTTGAAATGCTCTGAATTCTCTCTGATCGAGCTACTGACCAACCAACCAGCCTTGTACTCTTAACTCCTTAAAGCGGTGCACCAGACCCAAGACTCCTCTTACCTTTCTTTAACCATCACAGCTGAGCCCAGGAAGCTAGACATCGATGCCAGATACTGGTCATGCAAGCTCACGAACTCACAGCTGCCTACTGATCTCAACCATTACCCAATTGTCAAGATCCAGGGTTCAACCTTCTCTCAAAACCTTGTGTTCCACATAACCTGATACAGAACCAAGTGGGCAGCACTGAAATTCCACGGTACTTTCTGAACTCAGACAGCACAGAAACAGCACGACACCCTGACTCGCACCTACAAGGCGGACAACTCACGAGGTGAACCAAAGATCGACAGGCACTAGTCTCCTCACGAACCACGAGTCACCCCTAAGACGAACGACGTCTAACCGATCCAACGAGTCACCCCTAAGACGAACGACTTCTAACCGATCCAACGGGAACTGAACGAAGGGCGATGGTGCTCACCAAAACTTGGAAATCGGCAACACGCGAAAGAACTTCGATAAACTGATGGTGGTGCAGACTGCCAGATCCTCGATGTTACGGCGTAGCAACGACAACTTCACAACTTCACAACCTCATGCTCCGACGGTCCAGAGAAGGAACAGTGTTGGAACAATCCAAGAACCTCTCCTGCTCTCTCATGTAATGGACAAAGGTTGAAGAAGAGCAACAGGAGCACGCACAAGTTTGCCGGCGACAAACGCCGTGGCGCCAATAGCACCGGTATCTTGGCCTTAGTTTATTCACTGGACTAGACACTTAACACCGGATGAGTACAAGGGGCTTATATAAGCCAGCAGCGATCGGAGCTAACCTCCATGCCGGGCTTCATGCCATGACGCCTAGGAATCGCTCAGCGTCGCCGTGAGCCGCATGCTCGCCCGGACGACGAGGCTTCTCCATACGAATCGGCAGCACGCACACCACTACTCCTATCCGTCTAACGTCCCTAATGACTCGATCAAACCCATGCAGCAACTAGCCGGCAACAAACCTGCGTACTGCTAGGCCTTATCTAGACTCGATCAACACATACGCAACCTGATCCAAACCAGGCGCCGTCTGCTAGTTTGAATGTATAGTGCGTACACCGTGCTGAACTACACTTAAACTTGACACACACGCACATAGACGAACTTATGGCGTGGTTTATTCTAACAATCACCCCCTAAACCACGACATCTTAACTCGCGGACCTACAGCAGTGCCGGCTCGTAGTCGCCATCAGCAAGGAGCGCCTGCTCCTTCTTCTTCTTCTCACGGCAATCCTTGGCCATGTGTCCACGCTCTCCGCAAGTGAAGCACCGTTCTCGGTAGCGACTTCGCCCATGCCTGCTGCCCGAGCTCGTACTGCGATCGTCGTCGTCATCCCTTTCGACGCCGTCACGTGCCCGGCCCTTGTCGCGCTGCCGTCGTCGCGCCTCCCACTGCTCCTCGGTGAGCAGCAGCTGCACGACACCTTACGCAGCCGTTTCCACGCCACAGCGCACCTCCGCAACTCGCAGCCGGCCGATGAGCTCCTCCACTGACATTTTGTTCAAATCGAAAAACATCTCAATCGAACAAGCAATTTGATTATACCTCGGCGGAAGCACGCGTAGGATCTTCTTCACCACACGACCGTCCTCCATTTTTTCACCGAGTTCCTGCAGGTTGCCGACGAGCCCGCAAATGCGCACGACGAACTCATCGACGGACTCACCGTCGCGAAACGCAATCGTCTCGAACTCCTTCAAGAGCGATTGAGCATTCGCCTCCTTCACACGCGCATCGCCCATCCTCATCGTCTTCACCGCATCCCACGCATCCTTGGCAGTTTTCTTGACGGCGAGCCCGGCCTTCATCTCTGTCGGCACGAAACGTAGGATGGCAGCCAATGCCGTCCTATCTTCACGATGCTCGACAGAGGAGCTTTCTACCGCGCCCCACAGCCCTAGCGCCTCCATGCTCACCTTCATAACCTTTGACCAATCATGATAATTGGTCTTGGTTAGCATCGGGAGCTCCACCGCACCGGAGCCGAGCACGACACGCTCCACCGCGACAGTTCGTGGCGTGTCGCTGATCTTCTTCGAGGTCTCAGACATATTTTAGCTCTGATACCAAATGTTGGAACAATCCAGGAACCTCTCCTGCTCTCTCACGTAATGGACAAAGGTTGAAGAAGAGCAACAAGACCACGCACAAGTTTGCCGGTGACGAACGCCAATAGCGTCGGTATCTCGGCCTTAGTTTATTCACTGGACTAGACACTTAACACTAGATGAGTACAAGGGGCTTATATAAACCAGCAGCGATCGGAGCTAACCACCATGCCGGGCTTCATGCCATGACGCCCAGGAATCGCACAGCGTCACTGTGAGCCGCATGCTCGCCCGAACGATGCGGCTTCTCCATACGAATCGGCAGCACGCACATCACTTCTCCTATCCGTCTAACGTCCCTAATAACTCGATCAAACCCATGCAGCAACTAGCCGGTAACAAACCTGCATACTGGTGGGCCTTATCTAGACTCGATCAACACGTACGCAACCTGATTGAAACCAGGCGCTGTCTGCTAGTTTGAATGCATAGTGCGTACACCGTGCTGAACCACACTTAAACTTGACACACACGCACATAGAAGAACTTATGGCGTGGTTTATTCTAACAAACAGCAGCAGCCCCACTCCAGCGTCGTGCGGCAACAGTCTGGAAACCCCACCGCTGATCAGAACAAGACGAAGACGAGTACCAACAGATTCGCACTTGCGGGACACTGGCAACAACCCGAGGGCGAACCGAGATGAAAACATGGTTCTCACCGAGACGATGGCGAAAGGAACGGTGAGGACTCCCACACGTCGGCGACCTTGCGACACCATCGGAAAGACCACTGCTACACCTGACGGCAACAAGCGAAACGGGAGATCAACTAAACTGCTCAAAACCCACGCGCCACAACAGCGGCTACCCAACTCGCTGCGCTTCAGGGCATGAGTCTACGGCTCCTCCACCTCCAGATGTTCCGGTCAGGAACAAACGGCAGCATCAGCGCCACACTCTCCTGCCGCTAGCCTGCTGAATCAAGAGACGAACACGCACTTAAAATGACGAAAAAGAGTGAGCTCACCACAAGCTCGGACGAAGAGGTTGGCGTGGAGTCAGGAGAGCGGACTACTTCAGATGAGCGGGAACGACGCGCGGTCGACAGGAAACGGCGCGCGGATGACGACAGAACGGATCAGGGACGGTGCGACGCAGGCCTAGGAAAAAAATTTCAGCGAAATTTCACCAAAATATCCGAAAATCGTATTTATCAGTGAAGTCCGATATTTTTTTATCACCGAAATTTTATCATTTAGTATCTTTAATCAACGAAAATTAATTTATTTGTATATACAACCATGTTATTTTATAGATTAGAGGCAATTCCTTTTGAGTTTGTATCAATTAGTATTTAAAGTATTTAAATTAATTCACCGAAATTTCTGATATTTTTGAAATATTGCATTTATCGGTGACCTTAGATATTTTTTTTATACCAGAATTGTTTTTTCTAGTCAGGCAGCTAGGTGATGAATGGGCGAGGTCGGGCGACGAAGCGGTCGAGACGTGGATGGCTGCGACCAGAATGGAGATGGGCACGGTCGACGTGGATCGAAGAAGTGGACGATGCTGACGACTGGATCGACGAGGCGGAATGGTCAAGGCAGCGTGTAGACGTATCGGCGCTGGGATCGATGGGGACGACGCGAGGATCACAGGTCGGGGACGATACGCGCAACGTCCGAGGGGTAGCTGAAGGCGGCTTGGGTCGACGAGGACCCGGGGACAACGTGTGCAGCGCGGACGACGAACGAAGAAGACGGACGAGGACGAGAATGGCGCTGATGACGAGCAGGCGACACGGACGGCGCGACTCGGTATAGGAATCGGTAGATGTGGATGGCAGCGGCACCGGCTTGCCCGAGCATCGACTCTCTCTGCTGCTCGCTGCTTGGAAAAGAGGAAAGAAAAGGGTTTGTAGGAAAAGATAAAGGAGATGGGGATTATATTAAGTAGGATTAACTTGGGGCTGGAGAATAAATTCTGCACCTACTGATCCAACAGTTCACAGTCAACTTCCGCGATCCAACAGTCGGGTGGTTGGGTCCGAAACAAGGTGTCCCGGTGAAAAAATTGCATCCCAACACAAAATCCTGCAAACTAAAATGATTCGGCACCAAAATTAAAAAAAATAAATCGAATTAAAAATAAAAGAATTCGGGGATAACTTTTTCATTTGAAACTATTAAAAACTCAGGTTGTTACATGGATATTACTATGCATTTTATTTCGCTGGAATAGCATCCGAAAGTATTAATGCGTATTACTTAGCACTCTTAATTTACTGTTCCTCTTGCTACATTTATCTGAATTTAGACTCTAAATTCAGAGGATCTACTTCCCCGTGTGAAATGGTAGCATGTTGCATGATGTAGACACTAAAAGTAATGAGCCAGTCAAGTTGCAATGATGTTTGCTAGAAAAATTGTCATTACATCGTGACGATATATGCAAACCAAATGTGCTTAAAATCCTTAAAGATAGACAATGCTTTTGATGGTTTAATTTGCAAATATCAAATAGCGTGAAGTTGAACACAAGCTGCATGTTAATTCAAATGGACCCTCACCTATCTTATTTTGGTATGAATAATATGCATTGTAAGTACACCCGTAGTATGATGAGTAGTATCATACGGGCAGTTCACTAGTCATGAATTAAAAAAGCCCACAGGCGAAACACCACTATGTTAAAGAAACACGACTCTCACAGACGACTTCATCGTCCTCTAGGCCTAATTAATTAGCAAGGATAACAACACCCTCCGCGTGGCTGGTGGCTGGACCGGGCACACTATCATCGCAAATCTGAAGTGACCAGTATCATCGCCCGCACCAACCCAAATCGCGACGCGCCTTCCTTTTCTTCCTCCTCATTTCCGACTCCACGTCACCACCCACCCAGACCGGTAACACCGGGGCATTCCAACCATCATCACACCGCCAAGCGGGCCCGGATATTCTGACCCCACCTCATCATTGATGGTACGGCAAAAATCCGTTGCAGCGCGCGTGACAGCGCCATTTTCTTACTCGCAAAACCAAGCAGACAAGCGACGACATCAGTGGGGTGGAGGTCTCCCAAACTACAAAAGTCTCCCCCGGCTTTGACCCCCCCAATCCAGCGCTCCATTGATGGTTGCGGGGGACCAGGAGGACATCGCCGGCGACGATGGGCCTCTGTTCCTCCTCCACCGCTTCTGCGGACCGGGCCCGTGACGGCGCCGACTCGGCGGGGAAGAAGGAGAGGAACGGCGGCCGCGGGATTGTGGCGTGCGGGAAGCGGACGGACTTCGGCTACAACAAGGACTTCGAGGTTCGGTACTCGCTGGGCAAGCTGCTTGGCCACGGCCAGTTCGGCTACACCTTCGCTGCCGTTGACCGCGCCTCCGGCGAGCGCGTCGCCGTCAAGCGCATCGACAAGAACAAGGCACCTACTCATCTCTTCGTTTCTTTTTTCTTTTTTGGATTTTCCTTTTGCGGGATCCATTCGCGTCACTGGCTGACTGGTGGGCCACGCTTCATCTGTGTCGCGCCAGCTGGGCTAGCCTGGCCAAGCTTGCGGGGGCGCAGGGAACCTGTCGAATTTTGGACTTGGGGTTGTTGCGTGGAGGAGAAGAGCCAAATGCAGGAGTCAACAGCTTTCACAAATGGCCCGACAAATGGCACATGGCAATTTAGCAGAAACAGGAATGCCCCAATAATGACGGTACCAACTATTAGGGATCTGCTTATTTGGGCAAGTTTTTCTTTTTGATGATGCCACAAGAAACCTGCTAGTCAACAGTCAAAAACTCAAAATGTCATGTGAGTAGCAGAGATCAGGAGTTAATTGTTGCCTCTCATTTCTGGAGGTCAATTGTGTTAAATAAATGATATAGTATAGCGATCAGCTAGTGGCACTCTGCCAAATTGGTCTTTCTCAAGCTGTCCACAGTTTTTAGTTAGGAAAAAGATGTTATTGTTGTACAAATTACCACCTTACCGGTGGCCGCAGTGTTTCATGGCTAGTGGCAACTCTAGCTGGCCGGTACCATAACTGCCATAACTGTACTAGATTTATATTAAACCAATTCCATTTTGGTCCAAAAGGAGATGACTGCTACTCTCTTCTTTCTATAGGCTACGTTGAAAATGATAAAAGGAAATATGACAATGCATTAATTTCACATTCGCTTGCTATTTTCCTTGCAGATGGTCCTTCCAGTTGCTGTTGAAGATGTAAAGCGAGAAGTTAAAATATTGAAGGCCTTACGAGGGCATGAGAATGTTGTACATTTTTACAATGCATTCGAAGATGATAACTATGTGTATATTGTTATGGAGTAAGTTGTGGAAAATGTCAAATGTTCTATAATATTTAATTTTTCATTTAGAAATCTGCTTACTTGAACACTGAATGGTCTTGGGTTCTGTTGGAGGCCCAATCCTTTGGTTCTTTTTCCTTTTTACTCATCCAAAAACTTATATGTAGTTGTTGAGTTTATCAGTTTAGCGAAGACTTCTAGGCAATTAAGGGTTTGGTGACATGAGCATGTGAAGTAACATCCAAAATTATACAAAAATCTAGAATAATAAACTTTGGTTCTACTGGATATACACAGATTTTGG
>BCLG01001038.1:108087-126301 GCA_001602295.1 Zoysia matrella | reverse complement strand
CGCTCGTCGGCCTCATCACGTTTGGCACGCAGGTGCACCTGCACGAGCTCGGATTCTCCGATCTCAGCAAGATCTATGTCTTCCGGGGGACCAAGGACATCTCCAAGGAGCAGATATTGGATCAGCTTGGGCTGGCCGGCGCTGGTCGCCCAGGGTTCCCCAAGATGCCACAGCAGCCCGGCGCTCCACAGGTCAACGGAATCCATCCACCAGCGGCGGCTGGGGTGAACAGGTTCTTGCTCCCGGTGTCAGATTGTGAGTGCACACTCAGCACGGTAAGGAGAAGGATCTGGTGTTGTTTTAGCCAGGGGTCTCTGTGTTCAAACTGTCGTAACATGATCTAGTCCGTGATTGTTGCAGTTGCTGGACGAATTGCAGCCTGATCAGTGGCCGGTGGAACCTGGGAACCGTGCCATCCGGTGCACCGGTGTTGCTCTGAGCGTGGCATCCGGGCTACTCGGTGCCTGCATGCCAGGGACAGGTGCAAGGATCATTGCGTTGCTTGGGGGACCATGTACCGAGGGCCCTGGAATGGTAAAATATTCTCCTTTACTTGTGTACTTAGTGTATTTTGGAATGTGCATATACATTTTTTTGAAGGCGACTCTTAACTAGGTTTACAAGTGCTAGAACAATAGTTCTGAAGTACAATTATCTTAGCTTCTGTTGGTAAAAAGCAAGTTTTGTTAAAAATCTCTGCACAGTTCTGTTCTTATCCATAGTATATTTCTGAACTTTCCTTGGAAGCTGTTTGCTTTTTTTTTTAAAATTCTATCCTCCTGAAAGACATGAAATCCTTAAGATAATCTGGCACTGCTTAAAATAATTATAATACTTCATTGAATTGTGCAGATTGTTTCCAAAGATTTGTCAGAGCCAGTTAGATCACATAAGGATCTTGACAAGGACGCAGCTCCTCACTTCCAAAAAGCTATCAAATTTTATGACGGTCTTGCCAAACAGTTAGTCGGTCAAGGCCACGTATTAGATGTTTTCGCATCTGCTCTTGATCAGGTTTGTATTTGCTTAACATCAAGGTTTTTAGGTTTTTGATTGGTTATAGTGCTGAAATGTTGTGCTTAGCTGTTTTGCTGAAATGCTATTAAATTGTCCTTACCATATAACTCCAAAATTTATTTGTTAATTTGCACTTTCATGAAGTTTTATGCTTAAATGGCTGACTGGAAACCTTTTAAGAATTTGTTTTTGTTGCCAGTATTTCTCAAAATAAGGTGTAAAAATAGGATTAATCGGGCACATGCCATTACAATTTTACAAAATTTGAGATATGACATCGTGGCCCACATGTCATTGAAATAGACCTCCCTGTCATTTACGAGGCGGTGGTACATCTCAACTCATAAAATTGTAATGGCATATTTCTAACCATCCCGTAAGACTAGGACTTTTTGTACAATCTGTGATGAAGGAATTGAGAGAACGTCAAGATTTATTTATTTATTGGTTGTATCTGAAATCTTGAGTTTGTAATTGTTTAATATTTCGTTGTATATGATCCGTAACATGACACTTTTTATGCTTCCTAGATAGTTATTCTCGTATAGAACTTCAGCCCAACTCCATGTCTTTTAATGGTGTCTTATGCATGCAGCCCCTTTGCACACTCTACAAAATAGTTGATACTTTATTTTCTTCTTTTCTACGTAGCAGTCTATTTTGTCTCATAAAATCTTCAAACTGCCCATTCATGTCCAATTGTACATAATTTGATTTTCAGTTTTTTTTTTCTTTCATTACAAGCGACATTATTGGCTGTGAATAGTGTACTAGTTTGCCCTTTTTATTGGCTGTGAATAGTGCAATAGTAATGCATAATGGTAATATAATTGTTCATTGATATGTACCCAAGGTTAACAATATAATTTGAACCGCAGAAATGGCTCTCCGCCGGTTTACAGAAAACCGTTATACAGGTCGATTTGCCAGTCAAATTCAAAAACCAAAATTTGGACAAAAAAATTTGTTTTTTGGGGTTTACCGCTCGGTTTTTTGGTTTACTGAGCGGCGTTTGTGGTTTACTGGAAATAATTGTGAAAGTGAATGGTTTTTTTTGTCTTACCGCTTGGTTACACCACTTTTCCCGGTTATCAAATTTTCAATTTTTATAATTTTTTTTGTTGGAAACTGGTGTCGCGGAAACCGGACTGGAGTGGTTCACCAAAAACGATGAATATTGACCGGTTTCAAGCAATTTTGTCAACTATATATGTAACTGCACTTATTTTGTTTTGCTTATCACAACCCATTTTTTATTATATTTTGTTAGGCATGTTACCTGAGCCTGTGTGCGTTTTTTGATGTTTGGAACACTAACAGGTTGGGCTCGCTGAGATGAAGGTTGCTATTGAGAGAACTGGCGGCCTTGTTGTCTTGTCTGAAAGTTTTGGGCATGCTGTATTTAAGGATTCCTTCCAGCGCATCTTTGAGGGAGGCGATCAGTCTCTAGGCCTTTCTTTTAAGTAAGTTTGCTGCTTACTCTTCTTTCATCAGAAGTTGGTGTGTTTGGATAGATCTGTATAACTGCTCCTTTGTTTAGTGTTTACTTTTGCTTTCCTTCTTAAAATGCAATATTTGACAACATGATATTAAAGGTCCTAGTATAATAATCAGGGTACATATTGAAGTGTTGATTTGTATTATAGCATTGATGAGGTGTAATTGAATTCAATATGTCTTGGCTAATAATCAATTTGCTCATGGTCCATATGGAAGGCAGGACTTAACATGCTCAACATTTGTCTTTATCTTATTTTGTAGTGGCACACTCGAAATAAACTGTTCGAAAGACATTAAAATCCAAGGAATTATTGGACCATGTACATCATTGGAGAAGGTATGACTGTTGTAATATATTCTCAGTATGATGCCATTTTGGAGTTATGTAGTGATACTACTTACACCTTTTCTCTCACAGAAAGGAGTACTCTGCGCAGACACAGTTATTGGTCAAGGAAATACCACAGCATGGAAAATGTGTGGTCTTGACAGAAATACTTCTTTGACAGTATTTTTTGATGTCTCGCCGAGTGAAAAGTCAAGCCAACCAGGGCATCAAAATCCCCATTTGTATATACAATTCGTAACTAGGTATTTTTAGTTCTGTTTTCTATTTATTTTGTTTAAGTATGGTCTAGTGTACTGAGTGAGCTTATTTTGTTTGTAGTTACCAACACCCAGAAGGTCAAATGAGGATAAGAGTTACTACTATATGCAGGAAATGGGTGGATGGTTCTACCAATACTGAGGTTAGTTGAGATATATATAATCTGTTTTATATGTCACGGCTAATCATCGAAATTTGTGCCAGTGATGGTACCGTTCTATGTATTAGGGTATGCATCTACATGGTTGGTGTATCCAGCAATTTTTTCTGCATGATACTTTTGTTGCCCAGAATGAATATATTGTGTTTTGTTTGTGAGATATTACTTTTTTTTTCTATTGAAAAATGAATTAACTTGTAGAATTGAAATCCTCATGACGGTTAAGTTTACAGAATCCTGTTTATTTGTTTTTCATTTTAGTGTGTTATTTTTATGCAAACAAATGTGTTCTTGCTTGTAACTAAGTAGTAGTAGTACATATAGGTTTTGACAATGTTCCTTGGATCCTATGCTAAGTGGTGGTAACAACTATATGCTATTGCTTTTGACAAGCATGCATTGTTTTTAATATAGGAACTAGTTGAAGGTTTTGACCAGGAAACTGCAGCTGTTGTGTTGGCAAGATACATCTCTTTGAAAATGGAAATGGAGGTAATCCTTTGTGTTTCTCTACTTTAATAGTTATGTTTTCATCATTTTAGTTCGATTTTTTTCTGATTGGCTTCATTTCTTCAATCAGAAGATGCGAAGAGGATCTTTATTTAAACTTTAAATTTGTGGCTTAATAATTATTTTGAAAAATTGAGATATGTCAACTTTTCATCTGATTATTTGCAGGAAGAATTTGATGCCACACGGTGGCTTGACAGATCTCTTATACGGCTTTGCTCAAGATTTGGGGATTACCGGAAGGATGATCCCTCTTCATTTAGTCTACATTCAAATTTCTCACTGTTCCCCCAGTTTATGTTTAATCTGCGGCGTTCACAGTTTGTTCAGGTAATATTTTGTGCGCATTTCCTTGAGCTTTTTTATGCCGGGAGTCATTGCGTTAGTAATACTCTGAGTTTCGTTGTTGCAGGTTTTCAATAACAGTCCTGATGAGACAGCTTATTTCAGGATGCTACTCAACCGTGAGAGCATAACTAACTCGGTTGCTATGATTCAGCCATCATTGATCTCATTTTCTTTTGATTCACCTCCCTCTCCTGTATTCCTGGACGTCGCCTCAATAGCAGCAGATCGGATACTGCTGCTTGATGCATACTTCAGTGTTGTCATCTTCCATGGCATGACAATTGCTCAGTGGAGAAACATGGGCTACCAGAACCAACCTGAGCACGAGGTAGCTTGGATGGTTATTTTTGGCACTTTTTAATCGGCGCATACTCTATTCCTGTTATGACTGCTTGGAGCCCAACTATACCTAGCTACAGGCATTACCTCTGTAATACTTTGCTATAGGCCCATCACAACTGTGGATGATACATGAGAAAAAGTCACAATGATTTGATCTGCTTTTAAGGTGTTTTAGAGAAGTATATATTGACTATTCTTGTTGCGGGTTTCACCGTTCAATTAGTGGCCTTCCTAATTGCTTAAATAGTGGGTAGTCATTTTTGAGATATCACAAAGTCTATTCTGAGAACGCATCATGGTTTCATGTGCTGGATTTACATTCTTCTATGATAGCTGATGTGTGCCGAGGTGCATTAAAACACTGCTAATTCCTCACTGTTCCTTTTCAGCAATTCGCGCAATTACTGCAAGCTCCTCATGAGGAAGCTCAGATGATAATGAAAGGTCGATTTCCAGTTCCAAGACTTGTTGTCTGTGATCAACATGGCTCACAGGTTTGCAATCTTTTCTTATTTCTTGCTTCATTCTCTTATCCTGCTGCTTCGGGTCTCTTGCTCATAGAGCCTTCGACATATGTACTAATAAATCGCAAGTGCTTTGAAATTCCAAGTTTGTCGGGCTGATTTGGTTTTAAGCTTACTAGGCCTATGAGAATCTGGCTATCCAACTTTCTTGTGGTCTAGGATCTTGGTTGCGCTCAGTTGGCCAAAGATTTGTAAGGAAATGGATAGGTATTTAGGCACGTGATAGGAGGCATGCTCTTGTCAGTTTTTGCTTCTTACTTGGTACCACACTCTTGGGTGAGCCAAATATTGACACTTGCTACATGGCCGCTCGGGTGTACTCTAGGGTTTTAGAAAACAGGCTCCGGCCGATTTCCGGTGTGGCAAAAAACCAGCCGGCAAGCCGGATTGCTACAGTGCTAGGTCCGGTTTTCAGCCGAAAACTGGACCCAACCCTATACCGGACCGGATCGGTTTGGCCGAAAACCGTGAAAATTAGCTGGTTTTCGCCGGTTTCCAAAACCCTGGTGTACTCTCTCTGTTCTGTTTTATAAGGCGTTTTGGAGCTGGGCACGAGAATTAGGGAAAGTAAAAAAGGTGGAATGTTCTGAAAACGAGGAGATATAGTGGTGACGTATTGGGAAGAGAAAAATATGTCTCGGGATGTGAGAATGACTTACTACCTCCATCCTAAAATATAAGCATTTCTGGTTTCGATCAAAGTCAAAATTCTTTAACTTTGACTAATAATATCTAGAAAATTAAAAAAAATTAATATTAAAAATTACATAATATAAAAGTTTATTTCATGATAAATCTAGTAATATACTCCTAATTTATATGCAATAAAATTCCGTAATTTTTTCATAATTAATGGTCAAAGTTAAAGAAGATTGGCTTTGGTCAAAGCTAGAAATACTTATATTTTGGGACAGAGGGAGTATAATTTGAGAAAACTTGAAGAGCACAGAATGACTTATAATTTGAGACGGAGGGAGTAGTTATAAGTGTGTAAGGGTCTTCACATTTAACTCGATGGATATATAGGGTAAGGAAGGTAACTGATGCGGGTTGGTAGCTGGAATGGAGGGTCGCTACTCGCTAATGCATAAACTTTGATTTTCGGTTTCCCCTTCTTTTTTGGTTTCTCATTGGTTTTTTCCCTGTCTCTCTCTTTTATCCTCCTTTTTTCTTCCTTTTGGTCTTTTATTTTTAATCCTTGTGCTTTGGCTCTTGGGGTTTCACCTATCCGACTTGCATGGGACTAAAACATTTTGTTGTGTTAATTTTGACACAAACCAATTGTACATCTCTGTCGAAGATGAAAGGTTTATACTGTCTTTTGTTCAGAGCATAACGAAAATAACAGCAACTTTGTTTGATTTGGTATTTGATCCACATGCCTTAATGTTCTTTGCAGGCAAGGTTTTTGTTGGCTAAGCTGAATCCATCTGCCACATATAACACCGCGCATGATGTCGCTCAAGGTTCTGACATCATATTCACCGATGATGTCAGCTTCCAGGTCTTCTGTGAGCACCTTCAAAGGCTGGCGGTTCAGTCTTAAGGACCTATATGCAAAAGTTGTACACCCTGTTTGGTAGTTGCTGATAATTTACTGGGTTGGTAGGTTTGATTTGTGAGGAAATTCCTTTCTGTATTTTTTTGGCCAAACACACACACCCCTTCACCGTGTCAATTTTATGAGCTCAGACCATTTTTTTGGGGAAACAATTCCTAAAAGAATGTATAAGTTAACCAAGGGACCTGTTATCCATATTTATAAGTTGCCCAATGGATTTGTATAACAGATCCCTCGGAAAATAATCCTAAAAAATGTATAAGTTGTCAAAGGGCTGAACGCATCTGGAAAAAAAATGAAAACAGAACATGACTGCTAAAGCTGCAGACACCAGCAGCTGCTATATCTGATGGTGCCATGAAATTTCTGGCTATCACGTATTCACATGTCGCTACAATAATGTCATATCCCTTGAATATCTAGCATACCCTACATGAGAAATCGTTAGGGGCAAAGTTGGCCATTATGATACTGAGTACTGTAGTTTTTTTCTACTATCTCAGTTTTAGTATAAGATTATTTTTAGTTTTTGTTGACTGAAGCTTTGACTTATAATTTTTATACATTTGATTAAATTTAAAAATTTAATATTTATATTTTTAAATTCATTAAAAGAAATATTTTTATAATATATATAATTTATATTATTAAATTAATTAAATTTATTAAAATTATTGATCAAAATTATAGTTAACAAAATTTAGAAATAAACTGAGACAGTTCTATTGGGACGAGGGAGTAGATCCTGCATTTTGGAATCTAGCTGTTCTAGCAGCATTGTACTGCTGCTGAATGCGCATTCGGAAGACAACAGCTGACAAGACTGAGGGATCCTGGAGGCCATATACTAAGCTCTCTGTTTCCTCTGCTTAGGAGCTGATGTCCTAAAGAAGCTGTTCAGCCATCTCTGTTTGCCCTGCCTTTGGGGCTGCAAAAGAATTTGCATAGTTGCCCATACCTATCCTAAGCTTCTTTACACCTGTCTCCACGCACGGACACCAAATATCTAGCTTGCTTGTCTGAAAGTACAAAAAGGAAAGTTTAACATAATAAGTTAAAATTTAAATCGTGATTTGATGAAAAAAGAGAATTATTCATGTTAAGAGAGAACTGGAGTTTTGATGAAGAAGGTTTTAGAAATGGGGCGATTGCAAAACAATTCATGTTTTGGAGGTTAGTTTTGAAAACATCTCACTTTTTCAGAGGTCACAAAATTGGTCCACGTTTACGAAAATTAGTGAAAAAACATATCTTGTTCAGTTGCTGCAACTCCAATAGGAACTTATATCAGTATAAAAAATTTAGCTATCTTTATCTCCATCAAATCCGTTACCTACATATAGCAATGTTTTAGGTTGACCTATATATATTTAGGTACCTATTGAAGTTGGGAATTTTTTGCTACCCATAACGATTTAGGTACACAAATTCTAGGTATTTATTGGAGTTGCTCTTAAGAACTCTTAACAGTGTTAGATAACATATAAAAAGACATATATGTCTTTTTGCAAAATCAGTCTTATTTCTATGAATGGTTAATTGGACTGATGCCATTATAAATGAGTCCCACACTAAGGTAGATCAAATGGTATACCTTTACCTCTTAGGAGGTAATACTAGAAATCAATCTCAACCATTGAATTTTATAATTTCTAAAACTATCGCATGCATCAGTTTTGGTAAATAGACGGTTCACAATCATTTTGGTTTATTGTAGAATTTGCCTTATAACTTTCATGGTTTGAAAATCTGCCATTACAGTTCTTAAAATAAGAGGGGTGTCATTATAATTCTCAGAAACTTGAAAATATACCATGGTGTACAGTTTTGGTCGATCAGAGCCTAGTTGCAAGCATCCGTATTTCTGTATGTAACAAAATGCCCTGTCTTCTTTCTTTTCCCCTGGCTCTCCGTCGGATGAAGCTGTGTGCCCGCCACTCTCTTCTTTTCCCCATTCAAAACCCTAACCCTAAGATAGGAGAGCAAGAGGACGCCGAGCGAGGGCAGTGGAGGAGGCGGTGAACACCGGAGATGGTAGAGGCGGTGGAGGCGCAGGTGCTGGCCATCGATGCTCCTGGATCTCCGATAATGTAATATCCCATGGAGTAGCCGATCTGAAGCACATGTTGTAAGTTATGTAAATTGAATTTGGTTTTCTCCTTTTCGTCTGTAGAAAGTGGTATAGATTAGAGGTTAGGATTCAAGGCTTCATGTCATTAGACTTTAGTGGTAGGAAAGCATGTCCGAAAGGTTTTACTCAAGAGTTGATTATGGACAGTGAAAGTATGCCTTTGGATTGCTTAGTGACTAGTTTAGTATATGAGATGAATTGGCGAGCTAACCAGAAGATGGTGTTTTGGGTCTACGACAAGAGAATAGGAGAGGATGCTGAACTTCAGACTGATTATGAGATTGTTGATATGCTAGAAACATACAAAGAAGAGAAATTCACATCTCTTATTGCTTCAATGTTTGATAAAGAAGCTTGCAATCCTACTGAGCTTAATGAGCCTGCAGCTGATGTTCGTATTTTTGTTATTCCAGGTAATAATACAGCAACATGGTCACCTTATAGAAGAAGGGTAGACATCATCTGGTCATGAAGCAGCAAAAGCTAATTTAGAGGCAGATGAGGATCAGTCACAAATTCCAGATGTGTTTGATAGTGTAGAGGAATATGTGGGTGTATATAATGAATACATATATAGAGCAGAATCTAATACAGAACCACAGGTGCCCTTGGCCCCTAGGCAGGCCGCACTACTCACGGGAAGCACATGTGGGGATGCTAGAGAGAGGGGGGGAGCGAGGACAAAAGGAAGGGAGCTGTCGAGAGGGACAGGTGTTGCTCATCCATGCAGGACTATATGGAACGCAGTTTAGAGCAGAGCTCCGTAGAATTTTTGAGATTGCATGCTAGTATACAAATCATACTGGCAATTTCTTTTGCATTTGCATGCATATATTGGATATATCCTGAGTACAAAGAAAATATTATTTCAAGAAAATAAAATCATCCAAATCACAAGGAAAAATGAAGGCCATGGGGGCGCGTACATATCTATAAATACCCAACAGTTTCTTTCTAAATTATCGTAATACATTACTTTGTACTTTACTATACACATGTCAAGAAGATATTGATCCTATGACCTTCGTGAACTCAGATTGCCGGTGACGTCAACAGCTACAGTTGCTATATTATTTATGACTATGAACAAAATCACATTGAAGGCATAAACAAACACAAAGGGATACCGCCGACCGATGCGTTTCTTGATCTGCCGTTTCCGTCCTGAGAAACCTCCAAACAGATATCTCAAAACTTCTGTAATTGACACCGGTACCATGAGGCATGTGAGCAGCATCACCAAGATGTACGTCCCAAAGTAGATCACCCTTGACAACGCGTTTATCATAGATTTCTCGTCACTCGTCGCGGCGATAGCCGTGAAGAACCCCAGCATCATGCAGAGAAGTGACAGCCAGAGGAAGTGCATCGAGACGATGAAGCCGAACCAGGAGCGGTTGGACCGCGACCCTCTCCCGTGGACGAGCAGTATCGTCGCCATCACAGCGGTGGTCATAGCGACGGTGTCCAGCACGAGGAAGGCATTGTACATGCGGTTCCGGTTGAGGTTTGCCTTTCCGTCAGACGCGTATGAGCCAGGAACGTTGAACGCTGCAGAGAAGGCGACTGTCGCCACGAGGGTGGAAACAATCGCAAGGTTCTTCGACGTTGTCACTCGCCAATTCACGATGTCCTGACCAGTCCATTTCCTTATAAGGTCTTGCCTCTGTGGCCTGAATTGTGCTCCATATCCATAGAACTTCACAACTAATCGTACCTGTTCATTCACAATTATGTCAGTGTCTGTCTACATACCGTGACTTCAGTATATAGTACATGCAGTACAGGAGGAAGAAACTGCAATCTCATCACTATTGCTCAAGAAGCACAAAGAATGTTGACGTGACTTAGCTTACCATGGAGAAGAAACCGGTAGAACTCTCAATCGCATCTGACGGGGTAAAGCCGGCAATGTTCATAATGTGAGTCTGCACTTTTCCACTGGATAGCAGCTTCGAGATGACCTTGTGTTCGCCAGCCTGAACAGCCAAATGCAGCGCTGTATTCCCCTCTCTGTCCTGCATATTCAGCAGATGCTCCAGCATTGGGCTCTTTACAACATGCGAAACGATGGAAGAGTGGCCTCGCATAGCTGCAGCGTGCAGAAAGCTTCTACCACAGTTGTCTCGAATGTCTGAACAAGCAGGGTAGAACTGCAGCAACAAACGGACGACAGGTAGATTTCCCATCAGCGACGCGACGTGCAGCGCGGAGACGCCTTCTTTGTCCTGCAAGTATGCGGTGTCTGGGTGCGCGTATGCGAGTATTTCTTGGACGATAGAACAGTCGCCGTCGGATGAGGCGTAATGCAGTGGGCTGCACTTGTCTCTGTCAAGGTCCATTGCGAGTGAAGGCCTCCATCGAAGTAGAAGAGAAACCATTTCTGCAAATGATGATTACATCTTTCACAACTACTCCCTCAATTCTTTAATTGATGTCGCAGTTGACTTTTAAATTAAACTTTGACTATTTGTTTTATTCAAAAAATTTACTCGAATGTGTAAAATTTTAAGTTATGATTCAAATAACTCTAATGATAAATCAAATTATATTAAAATATATGAAATTTATCAAATTTTTTGAATAAGACCAATGATCAAAGTTGAATTTAAAAGTCAACGACGATATCAATTAAAGAACAGAGAGAGTATGTTGGTGTGTAAAAAGAAATAAAAAAAATATTAGGACAGGATCCGTAATACCACTTTGTTATCAAGGCTTAATTATAGACTTCTGAAACCAGCTTCAGTTCAGGCCATCTGAATAGATGATTTATTTTTTATTTTTTTACTTTTTTACGGTTCTGTAATTTGAAAATAATCGGTCTATTATCTGCAAGTATATTAGTTGTTGTCTTTATAGGCCTTTAGTGAAGTACGCTATAGAGTTTTCTTAAACATATTTTGTTAATCATCTGGCTTAGCATCGATCACCAATTTACCTTGCTTAGATTTTTAATGCCATATTGTTCACATTGTTGACTTGGGTGGCCACATGGCACTTATCTCTTCATCATTCTGGCTTATTCTGACCAACTGATGCTTGGAATATCTCAAATTGTCAACTCTTCGATGTGACGACAATTTTGTGTTCTTCATTTCTTAAATGAATACGCACACGTCTTGAATTTGACCACAGATTCTTAAGGTTCCTTCCACTAGTTTTGCTTGTCCAATTAGAACTGAAATGGCATATTCGTGGCTCTCTGATCGAATTAGCTTCACTCCTGATGTTGGAATTTTATACTACGAAGGAAGTTTTAGATGACCAATCAGTGGTAAAATATGGTTATCCTACCATGTCAACTTTAGAGTGAACGACCTGACTTTGGCTGTAATTAGCAAAAAGGTCGTTCCAAGTGCGTCATCTCTAAGGAAATTAGAGTATGAATAATGACATTTTTTAGCTTGTTTATGAAATACTAGCGCTTATGAATTGTTGGAGTCAGAAAAGTACTACGCTAAAATTGATGGTGTAGTAATGAAAAGCTCATAAAGAAAGCAGCCATGTGACTAACCTGCGCTTTGGAAGACAGCCGCGTGCAACGCATTCTGGGAACTCGGCCCGGCAGCAGAGGCATCCTTCCATCCGACAATTGCCTCAACAGCACGCACCGAGCCGCTCACCACCGCTAGGTACAACGGCGACACGCCGGCGGCGTTCACTTCGGACGCCACCTCGGGGGCCAGCCGCATCAGCGCCTCCACCGCCGCAGCGTGGCCGTGCCTCGCTGCGAGGTGCAGCGCGGTGTCGCCGGACTCGTTCCGGCTTCCGGTTACTCCGCGCGCCCTTCCCTCCTCCACGTTGTCCCTGGCCAGCCAGACGACGGCCTCCACGGCGTCCGCGTGCCCCGCCCTGGCCGCGCAGTGCAGCGGCGTGTCCAGCGCCTTGTTCGTCGCGGAGAGGAGGGCGCTGTCCCGGCGGGCGAGCTCCGCAATGAGCTCGCGGTGGTTCTGGCCGGAGGCGATGTGGAGGAGCGTGCTCCGTTCCGCGGTCACCTCGCCGGTGCTGCAGCATTGTCCGGGGTGAATGGCTGAAACGAAGGCAGAATCTAGTTTCAGCTTTTCTTCAGGAAATTGCACCATGAAGATTCATATTATCTCCCTCACCGACACCCTCCGCACCCCCCGGGGAAATATTTCATCTTTGCATAAATAAACTGAAAAATGGATGGTAAAGAAGAATTACCATTTGCTCGAGTGGATTCGAATGCCTCTGTCGCACCATCGCTTCCTGTTAAGAGCCTAGCGACCTCCTGATCCCGGCCCTCGAAGGCGGCGATGTAAAGATCAGAGCACATGAACATGCTTCCAGGGGTCTCCTCCTTGCGGGTAGCAGGCCCAGGCTCCTTGTGCTATGTAGTATTTGGTTTCAAGTCTTCGTGAGCCAGTGCTATTTATTCTTTGACAAGGACCGTTGAAACTATCAGCTCAAGCCTGTGTGCGTGCAAGCGACGAGATCATCACCACCCTGGTCTGGATATTTTTGAAGGACATATTTCTGTCTTTTATTCGTTGGTCAGCGTGTACTATAGTTTACATTGATAACATATCCTCTGTTGAATAGGATGGACAGACGGCACAGACTCAGTTGTTTTTGGATTCTATAATTCCGCTTCCGTTTCAGAACTGAAATGGAGCTTCAAAGTTTTAAATTCATGAGATACAGAGAAAAGCGAGTTGTGTTCACACGCCCCCGGGTCTCTTGATGTGAATCTTGACTAACTGATATGCGCGTTTGGATTTCCTTCTCAAAGCCGCGTTTAGTTTGATTTGATGGACTGATTAATGATGCTATTGTTGTACTGGTGGATGAAACGATTTTTTTTTTGTTTAGACCGTGGATGAATCGATTCTGTGATGCGTTGCGTGACAGGTCCAGCTGATCGACCCCTGTTTCTCCTTTGTATCTTTGTTGTTTGTCCCCCAAGTATTTGTTTTTTCTGTACTAAGCAAGTACTCCCTCGGTTTTGTAATTATTGTCGCGACTGACTTTTAATATCATCTTTTATCACTAGACTTTTAACATCATCTTTCATTATTATTTTTTTAAAAAAAGTATAAATATGTAAAATTATAAGTCATGTTTGAGATACTTTAATGTAAAGTAAATTATAATAATAACTATCATAATTTTTTTGAGATAAATAGTAAAAATATATGTGTGCAGCAGAACCTTAACTATTTGTGCCTGCTAATAAATCATGTTTTTAGAAAGTTTAGGAGTTCAAAACTACTACTCTGCTGTTTCATGAATTTCCACACTTTGAACACAATATCTGTAGTTTAAATCTTATAACTTTTATTTAACCTTTTTTTTTAGAAACAACTTTTTTAACTCTATTTTAAATTTTGTATGACCCCATCTAATGTATGTGAATGTTGATTACCGATGTGATATGTCTTCAACATTGTTTCGAATGTACATCGGAGGACTACCAAAGTTGGTTTATTGTTATTAAATTTTATTCTCCCATACAATTTATAGACAATGAGTTAATTCAATTAATTGGAACTTAACTTTCCCTGCACAAAATATGGTGAAATCACACTGGAATAATCCCCTCCGCTTAGACCAATTCACGGCCACCCCCCCACGAGCAGGCCCTCTTAGACCTTTCAGCCCAGCACCACAAACAGCCGGCCTAGGATTCTTTCTTTTTTTTTATTTTTATTTTTCTCTTTCCTATTATTTTTCTTTTTAATTTTTATCTTTATTTTTATTCTCACTTTTTTATTTTAACCTATTACTAAATAATTAATTTTACCCTTAGAAAAATTAATTTTTATTATTGGAACAATTTATTTCACCAGTGGAAACAATTAATTTCTCATCTTTTTTATTTTTATATTTTGAATGTATTTTTTATTTCTTATACAACCTGATCTAATTTTTTGCATTTTCTTGTTTTATGCATGCATGAATTGAGTTGGTGTTTTCTATATTTTGTTGACTCATTATTTCTCTTATCTCTTACCTCATCCATTCGTCTTTAGCTACGCTAATGCATGCATCTATCCATAAAAAATTTTTGAAACTATTTCTCATACTACTAGAATGATTAGTTTTTGTTGCTGGAACAATTATTTTTTTTTACTGCTAGAACAATGGCTTTCATCACTAGAACAATTGAATTTTACTACTGACACATTTGTTAATTAGAATTGAACATTTAAAAAATTAACAAATTAAGATTTTAAGAAATATGATGATTTAAAAGATTTAAAAAATGAGATATGTTTTTTGAGAGAATTGATTTGAATTTTAAAAGACTGAAAAAATTTATTTAGAAAATGATTAATGATAGCCCACTTGACCCATCCTTAATTTATATGCGAGTGAGCGTAGGAAAAACAAGTGACTAAGAATTTAGCCCAGTTGGGTCTGGTGGGAATTCGGCCCACGTGGATGAGCGTGGATGATGCGAAATTTAACTGTTAACAAGGCAAGACAAGGGTGATAGAGTGAATAAAAATAAACATTGGGCTAATGGGTCACTGGTTTCAGCGTGGGGATTTAGCCCAAATAGGATGGTCGGAGGAAAGCTGTGAATTGACACAGGAGGAGAGTAATAGGACCCGAAATCACATGCCCACGGTGCTAACCCAGTTACCCAGTGCTGCCCAGCCTTGGAGCCCTCCGGGCCGCCCTCTGGCAGGCCAACTGGTCCGATTTCTAGCCCAGGTCTGGAGAGGATCATCCTACGTCACTGACAAGGTAACCTGACGCAATTCATATTCGATACTAAAAGATAAATTCGGTACAAATAAATATTTAAATCATAAACTTCAGTAAATAATTTAGTTTCCTGTGATACGAGAAAGGTAATCACGAATATTTTCTAGTAAAACACTTGCCTCATTCAAATTAGATGCTAATAATTGAACAAGAATTCTTTCTAGAGTGTTATACCATTATGTACACATGTAATATAATAATAATATAAACAATGAATACATAATTAACTTTATATATATTATATTTAATAATATAGATTAGTACCTTCATATGAACTCGTAGTTCTTCTCATTTACTTCAGTATCTCACAAAGTAAAAGTCAATAAAAAAAAGCCAGAAATTTGTGACAAATTGCATAAGGTTGCAATTCATGGCTTTCATTTTAACCAGATTTCGAAGGCATTGCCACATAGTCAAAGCTTACATGTGCTCGAAGTCGGATTTGCCAATAGAGTAAGGTAGAATGCTACCAAATCTAAAAATAGTCTTTAGAACTGTGTTTTTAGTGTAATTAGCATTAACAGAAAAAGAAATTAGAATCTAACTGAGATAATGCTGAAGAAAAGATGTGGACAGGTGTGGATCGATTAACGAATAGGAAGTTACTGTCGAGGAAAGAAGGAGGGCAGGACAGCTAGTGCGTTGAATTGGCGACAGAGCGGCGATGGCTAGGGCGGAGCGTCGAACCGAAAACTTGGTCGCGGCGGCAAGCAGGGCGGGGTGTCGAACTGGTGACAGGGCGGCGGCGGCTCGGGTGGGGCGTCAAATTGGAGTTCGGGCGGTGGCGGCTGGGGTGGGGCGTTGAACTAGAGACGGGGTAGGGCTTCAAACTAGAGACAGGGCGACGGTGAATCGGTGACTTGACGGCGGCGTCTAGGACAGGGTATCGAACTAGAGATGGGTGGCGGCGGCCGAGGTGGGGTGTCGAACTAAAGACGGAGCTGCGACGAGCGGGGCGGGGCGACGAACTGGAGACGAGACGGCGGTGGCCGAGGCGGGTAGTGAACCATAGACGAAGCAGTGGAGCCCGGAAGGCGGTGGCTGGGGCGAGGCTACGCCCGGGAGGAAAAGACGGAGGAAAAGGTCAATAGAGAATTGGAGTCTTAAAGAATGAGTGTGACACCAAAATAAAAGATAAAGTGTGACATCAAAATAAAGGATAGAAAAGTCACACCAAAAAAGATGGGATAAACGACGTTTACGAACGTTTATATTATACAAGCACCGATGCCCGTGCTACGTCACGGACAGGGCAAAACGATGTAATTAACATTCAATACAGAAAGACAGTATGACATTTGCTTCTTCCGATAAAAAAATATAACATGACATAAATTCATTACGAATACAGGTAAGATAAAACAGATAATTCAAAAACATATGGCATGAATTTATTGATTTCATCAAAGAATTATTCATACAATTCATCAAAAAATTTGCTTTCCCATGATACAGAAAATGTAAGATCAGATATTTTCTGGCAATACTCTTCTTGCCTCATTCAAATTAGATGCTAATAATAATTGAACCAAGAATTCTCTTTGGAGTGTTATACTATTCTGTATACACGCAATATAATAATAATGTAAACAATGAATGCAAAATTAAATATGTACATTTTTATATTCTATTTTAATATAAAAACTCGTAGTTCATCGGATAATCTAACGCAAAGTTGAATAAACAACCTGTAGTACAGTTCTAAATTGATATGTATTGATATGTATTATCGGTAATCAAATAAGAGTGATTGTCTAGCAATGAGATCACCATTTGGTATGTTGGTAACTCATAGCAATGAGAATGATTGTATTATCGGTACTAATGGACGATACAACAAAGTAAAAGATAGGAACTCTTAGTACCGTACTATGAGCCACCACAATATTACGATTTAAACTTATTGGATTGGAAATACAGGCAAAGACAAGATAAGAGTCACCATACTTTAGCATGAACTCGTAGTTCATCCCCTCCACTCCAGTCCTCCATCATAGTTAGTACTGATTTTTTGATGGTTGACTGCTAAATCGTAATAATCCCATATGTATATATATTTATACTATATATAAAATTTACAGCAATAATATAAATAATAAAAATACCTATTTTTGATACACACTTTTGTGAATATCAGCAAGATGCCTCTCTAGATCGAAATAAATATACTGGCCATTAGCTCTAACTTATTACTTAGTATTAAACATAAAAATAAACTATAATTATTGTGTCATTACTTATTGCCTTTAGTTACCTGTTATCACTCCAAGATTTGCTGCAAGCGATTGTATGATTAGTGCAAAGATGAGACCAATCAGAATCACTCAAAGGAGCTAAAGAAAAAGAAAAGCCAATGAGCACCAAAACTAAAGTTTCTTAGACAAACAGCTAGCAAATGTTTGGTTCTTCTGAGTGATAAAATATATCTCATATATGTGATTTGCTCCGGCATGCAGATCCATTTTCATTGTTTATGTTTGAAGGAAATATTAGAAATGTGTGTTTGCGTATACAAATTTATGTGTTTGAAGGGGGTAAGAGGCACTCACATTTTTTAGGGTCTGAGGGGCGGCCGCCGAAAGGCTATCCAAACTATTCAAACGAAATAGCAGGAAAAAGCAGATCGAGGAAAGGGAGACTGGCAGAGACGACGTAGCGGAGGTCGAGGAACGGGTCGTGCTGGAGGCAGGGCGACGAACCGCAGACGCAGCGGCGGCGGTCGGGAGGCGTGGTGGTGGTGGCTGGCGCGACGGGGCCCGAGGTGACGGGGGCCGAG
>BCLG01001038.1:79501-108077 GCA_001602295.1 Zoysia matrella | reverse complement strand
AGGGCGAGTCACGGGCCGGGGCGGAGGCGAGGCGACAGGTTCCGGGTCTTAGCGGTGGTGGTCGGGACGGATGCGGCGACGGCCAGGGTGGCGGGGGCTAGGGCGTGGAGGTGGTGGCCGTCCCATGCGATAGGGCGAGTCGGGCCGGAGTAGCGGCGGGGTGGCGGGGCGCGGGGCGTGGCGGTGATGGCTAGTGTGTTGGTGTGGCGGCGGCGGCCGAGACAGACGTGGCAGCGGCAACATCCAGGAGGAATGACTAGTGTGAAACCTAGATTTCTTACGAGAGACGGGAACATGCGGTAAAAAGATTGACAGAAGTCTGGAAATAGCGTGATATGAAAATAACAAATAAAAAAAGTAACATAAAAAATAATAGATAAAAAAATTACATTAAAAAGATGGGATAGACGACATCTACAAATGTATATATTAAGAGAGATTACATAACAAGTCAGGCCCAAGAGGAGTTGAACATGACTCAAGAGTTGATCAAACCGAATATTCAACCGCACGGAATGCAATCTGTTTTCTAAAACAAATCGATTGCCGCATAGTGTACCAGGTTTTGGGCTAGGCGGACAGCCGTTCTATATACTTGAATCGGTGTTACCGCTATTTCTAAGATCAATTTTGATTATTTATTTTATTAAAAAAATTTAATAAATATTATATATTTTGTTATGATTTAATTTATTATTAAAGTTATTTAAATTATAACTTAAAATTTTATATATTTAAACTATTTTTTAATAAGACGAATAGTCATCAATTTAAAAATGGAGTATAGATAACAAAACAACTTCTGTTGACGGTGAAATACAAATTACTGTGCCCTAATCAGTACTTAGTACTAGAATTATGCAAGGCTGTAGGAAAGACGATCCTCTGACGAGTGTCGATCCTCACACTCACGGTGTCGATTTCTTCTCAACCTCCCACGCACAGTGCTGTTTTTCACCGTCCCCGCTTGTCATTGACGGCTCGCGCGCTCGTTGGTCTGACTATCGTCAGACGATCCCAATCCAGGCTGTAGATCTAATGTTTCCTATACACGCTAGCACGACCATCGAAAAATTGTAGCTTGCAAAATATATATATATAAATGTTAGTCCAGAAAATAAAAGTTGGTGAAAGCTCTATATAACAATGGGATAGTTAAAATTAAATTTGACTCTATCCGGCCTCACAAACAGGACCACCATTAACTTTCTGAATGCTCCAATTGGGCTACTTTCAGCGTTTGTTGCGCTTGTCCTGGCCTCACCATGCCCACTGCCTGAATGCGACAATGACTATTGTCGTTGCCTTGTAAGTACGAGGGTTACATTTTATGAGTTTTAGAAATAGTCTTTTATAGAAAAATAAGAAAAAGATTTATATAAAAGATTAAAGTGGTCAGACACTTTTGTGCACCCTACGTAAGAGGAGCTACGTACATCAGCTGCCCTTCTTTTAAGTATCTATTGCAAGGGACGGTTTATGTATCTTGTAGCCACAATGGGACAAGATAGGAAAATGACTAACCACCTGCCATGCTATTTGGCTCGACAAAGGCCACCTCGAGCCAGCAAAGAAAGGCGTATAAAAATGTTTTCTCTTTTGTGCACGCTCGGCTCTGTAAAGTGCCAGCCGATTGTCGTTCAGTTGTTTTTCTGAAAAGTTTATAGCACACTGCGTATTTGTATATTACTAGAATACTCTCTCCGATTTTAAATTAATGACACCGTTGACTTCTAACATCAACTTTAATCATTTGTTTTATTCAAAAAATTTGTTCAAATATGTAAAATTTTATTATTATTTAATTTATCATTAGTAGAGTTTGAATCACAACTAATAATTTTACATATTGGAATAATTTTTTTTAATAAGATGAATAGTCAAAGTTGATGTTAAAAGTTAACAGTGTTAATAATTTAAAACCCGAGGGAGTATATTACTAGAACATGGAAAGGCAGCGAAGGCAGGAGCAGTCTGTAACAAGTTTTTCTATTGTTGATGGAAACTTCTCCACTCTAACCCCAGTACCTGCCTTTGTTTTTGTACTACTATTCTATGCTTTGTCCTGCAAAAGAGGTGTCCAAGAGACAACAAACCTCCTCAGTTCTGTACTGGTGTTGCTTTTTGCACTCCATTTTTGTTAATCAAGCATGATGAGTCATCATCAGAACAACTTTTATCCTTTTCCAATATTCATGTATAATTTTCAACAATAATGCAAGTAACCGTACTTTGCATGAACTGGACAGCTATGATACACAGACATGGCACCACAGCATCTTGTAGATTATTCAGACAGACCAAAACTAAAGAGAATTTAATCGACGCTTATGCATGATTGGGAATCATGTCAGTTCCGCTCATCATGCAACCGAAGGACCATTCTGATTTGCCAGCAGCTTGATGCCTTGGAGAGAGCATATAAAGTAGGTATCTTTGCCTCCAGCTTAGTTGTCCAGATGAGTTTAAAAATGCAGTCATGCATTGTAGCAAGACACTAAAAGAGGTTAAGATTCTACCTAGAGTAGTTGACACCAGCTGAGAGGCGCTAAAAGACTACTTACAATGAACGGAACAAACAATGTCACCTACCAACAAAAACTAAAGCAGCACTGGTTATCAAAAGCAAGAAACATCTCTTGTATATAAAATTATCAACTCAAAGAGTCTAAAGGACTAAGCATCATTACATCAAATTACATTGCAATGCATTACTTTACTTGGAAAATACAAGAAAACATCGGTTTTTTCCGCCTTCTCTCGGCCTCAGCTGAGCTGCAAACTTTCAGCTGAGACGATCAGCGATTAAGAGAGGATCTCGGTCCTATGCACGGGTGTATGTTCAATCATAGTAGAGAGTCCAATGATTGGAGCCCAACCCTGTTGTTATGTGGCCCTGCACCAGACATGCCTCCCCGGTTGATCATCCGTTTCCGCGACTGGTGGAACTGAACTGTCTGCCCCTCAATCACAAGGCCAATGATCATGTGTTGCCCCGGAACCCCATCTGAACTAGGCTCTGCAGGTCGTCCACCCACGGGCTCGCAATCTAAAATTCATCGCAAATGTCACGGTTTACAGGTCGCCTAACGCAAACTGTTATTTGAAACAAATTTTGAAATGGAAGTATGTGCCTAGCAGTTATGCTGTACCTGATGAGGATTAGAATTTTCAAATCCTTCGAGGGAGTGGTCCTGGATGCTTCCATGGCTCACCAATGAGGAAGGTTCGAAGCTTTTTGCATTTGCTGTCACTGGACTCGGCACGGCTGGAGCTGGAGATGAGGTGTAGCAGAACGCCGTGTTCGAGCCCTCCGTTGAGTAGACTGGTGGCGGCGGCGGCTGTGGCAAGGACGTCGGAGCAGGGACGCAGGACTGGTTGGCCTGCAGAATTCAGAACCGTCACTACACTGACAAAGAATGAACTCAAGCTCTGGCTCTTTTCAAATGTGGTCGGGAGGAATTACATCTTTCTGGACGAAGCTGTCGACGTCGACTTCGAGCCGCGGGTTGACAGTCGAGAGCTTCATCGATAAGAACTGTTGCAAGACCCAAAAAAAAAACATTTTTGAGCCAATTCAAAAGAATTCGTAAATATATTAAACTACGTTCTTTCAGATGCAGAGATGCTCAATTCTCACCTCCACTTGCCGTTGCAACGACTGCACATAGTTTATTATCTCGTCGAGCATCACGGCCTTCCCTGTAACCTTCAGGCAAATTAACCCAAAATTCACTCTCCGTTTGGAGCATGTATCTATCTCACAAAGAAAGATTGACCTTTGGTGCGTATTTACCTTGCTGCAGCCCGGCACGATGTCCTGTAACAGCTTCATGCGCTCGCTGATCTTCTCCCTCCTCACCTGGAGAAATGCATCGACGTCAAGGATCGGAATATTTATAGAGAATTGCGCAACTGCGGCAGGCACAGGGTTCGCCAGCGGCATACCCGCTCGGCAAGGCTGTGGCTGTCGGTGGCCTGGCCGCGGCGCGCACGGACGTGGATGTAGTCCTTGGGCGACTCTGCGACGAGCTCCTTCCCCTTGTCATTGCCGTGCCCCGCCTCGCCGGCTGCCGGCCTTGGCTGATCGTCGTCGCCAACGTCCGCAGAAAGCTTGCTCTTCTTTGCCCTCCTCTCCGCCTCCGGGGACTGGATAGAATTCGATAAGTTTTTTGAGGCGTATTGGGATGGCGTTGGCGCCAGAGTGACAAAACAGAGACAATTCGTACCTTCGCAGTGGCCGTGGTCATCGTGTCCTTGGCCTTGGATTTGCCGCCTGCCGCCGCCTTCCGCTTCCGGTTGGGCCCATCGCTGCTCGATCCGTGTGCCGGCGCGACACCCCGCGGCGACGATGTCTGCTCGGCCAGAAGAGATTGGCTACTGGCCACGCGCGAGAGCTTGCCGTTCGAGGCGGTGAAGCAGGGCAGCCGCGCGGCGCGCTCCGCGAACCCCACGTTCGCAGCGGCGTTCACGGGCTTGGACGGGGAACCGACCGGAGTGCTGTAGCACGACCCGTAGCGCGAAGACGGCGACGGCAGCGGGGGCGACGGCATGCTGACGCCTAGCCTACTCGCCAGATGCTCCATCAGCACGGCTTCGTGGACTCCTGCTCCTCCAACGGTGGACGCCGGTGACGGCACGAGCGAGATCATCGCGGCGTCGTGCTCCCACTCGGCGCCCGAGAGCGGGTACGGCAGCTGCGCCTGCAGTGAGGCGGCGGCGGCCTGAGTTAGTGGCCAGGGCAGCTCGTTGAAGGCCCCCGGGAAACCATCGTGCGCCATCGCCGATCGCTGCCAAAGACGCGGACGCGAAGCAGGGGGCTGGTGGCCGGGCCGCGTCCTCGAGCTCCGTGCCGGGTATGTATGCGCGCGGGCGAGTGCGTGCGTGCGTGCTTGCCGGCGCGAGGACGGCGGTGGCGGGAAGTGCGCGTCGAGGTGCGGAGTAAGTGGGCGCGCTTTCGAGGGTCGTTCCACCCCCCAGGTGCGGTATGTCTGTCTAGAGAAAGTGAAGAATTAGGACGTCGGAGGACAGGGAAAAATAACACAGAAAAGGCGGAGACAGGGAGCTCTGGCCTCTGGATTTATGATCCAATGCCCTTAATCTTTAAATACTAATCTTTAAAGTGGAAAGTAAAAGGTTTTTTTTTTTGCTGTAGTTTATGGTCAAATATGAAGAGCGGTGAAGTGCTAGTTTAACGAATTTCAGAGGTTTTGAAATTTCAAAGGCTGAAAACAGTTAGCTCACGTTTGTCGTTCTTTTGAAATTATTTAGAGGTGGAATCAATGTGTTCTTTTGGATCACAGGAAAATTTCCTGAATCTCGCAATTTTCATGTGAAATTGAAGTGCCTCTTGTAAAATTATTGGATACTTATTGTGAAATGGAGGCCTAATTCCTGCGTACAGCTCTTTATGTGATTCTTATCATTTGTCATGGTTTGCAAGCTTTTACACTGCTATTAATGAATATGTTTTTTTATCACTAATTAATTTAACTGTAAGTTTGGGTTCAGCGAAGAACAAAAAGATAAATAAGCACAACTTTGAAATGAGCAAATGTGAACTCTTGAATGTTTAAAGGCAGCTCGATGCAAGTAGCTCTTGCTTGCCCAAGATTCGACTACTTCGAGTTTGTTCAACGTAGTTTTTCCTTGCATATTTCTATAAGAGACTGATTTTAGAACCTGAACCGTCACAAGGCAATAACTTTACTGTTGCACCATAGCTCCCCTTCAGTGTTTCGAATATGTGCCAATGAAGAAATTTTGCATACTCCAAATTAAGATTACTCTGAATGATTTCCTTGATATATGTATATTCAGTCGTGTTTACAATCAAGTGTAAGCTAAATTTGGGTGTATATGGTTCGAATTTCAATGAAAAACCTGCTCCCATTGATCCTAAATTGGAATAAGGGATACTTCGTCTCGCAGCTATTTTCATAACAAGATTGCCATTAAAATGAACATTTCATGATCAACGAACAATATTTTGAACAGCTACTTACTCAATTGCTTCAGCTTACAGGAGTATCAAGGGTCGTTTTATAGAGCTCTTAAATGATTATGTTTCTGTTTTGCTCATATATTTGAAGAAACAGCTTAAAACTGTTTCTCTAGAAAAATCATTTAGTAAAACAGTTTTTCTTACAGTCCCAATACAAATGGTTTGAAAAGCTGTGCCAAACAAACCCTAATTTTAATAGCAGACACAACCCAAGAGGCATCGCCCTCCTGCACTGTCCATTCGAAGCTCTGTGCCCGGGACACCCAACCGACGGCAACAGAAAAGCGATCCGCATTAGGTGCCTCGGATCTGAAACAACCACCGCTTAACCTCCACCTTATCTGCCAACATTCATGGACAAATCACCCAAACATCTCAGGGCCCTTTGGTAGCTCATGATTCTCAGGTAAAATGAAGAGAGCTTTGTCAAACGTTATTGGAGGCATTTGTTAGCTGCTTAATTTCGAGCTTTTTGAAACAAATTGATTATAAGACAGCATCATGTGATATGCAGAAGATACCATTGGATCAAACATATTCAAATGGGACTACAATTTTCAAACTACAAGCACGACAATATAGAAGAAATTGTGTTCGACTAACATATTTTTACAGTGAAACGGACATATCAGATTGGTGTGAATTGCAACGCCGTTCCTACTTCACAGGTAGAACTGTGTTTCTGGAAAACACAATTATTAGAAGAGCACCAAATGTCCGTACATGTATGTTTTTTATAAAGGAAAAATAATTCTACACAAAGCTGTTAATATTTAGTTGAAGGTTATGAATAAATTAAGAGGTCACGTCTGTTACTAACAAACACGTTTTTGCACAGGTGACAGGACACAAAACTCTCAGGAGCGACTAATAAACGCAGGTCAAATCGTTTTTTCTTTTGCGACTACTCAGGTCAAAGCGTTAGAAAAATCCTTAGATCAGACAATGAGAAACATACAAACGAAATAAATAGGTGCAAATAACTTATTTCAGGTAAACCGGATTACAAATCCTATGCCTGCCAAGAACGTCTAATAGCAGCCTACTCTTCCTAGAACAATGACCAGGCAGTCCTTGATCGCAATCAGAGTATATTTAAGCCCAGTAATTAAATATCAGCAAAAGTTCCGACAAAAATTTTCTTAGGCCTACTATTACTACTACCAATTTTTTTATAACAGTATATATTATCTTTGAGCGAATTGAATTCTTTACAAGCTTGCTCAGTTCAGTTCAGTGTAGCACTACGTGTGCTGTGGCCTAACGCACAATTCCGTTGAACATTCAGATAGTATCAATTAACAAATCTCCATCTCTCTCCATCCACTGGTGTTTCTGTTGAGGCGTTTATTCTATTATGGTGCATGCCATCGGCTTTTGCTTTTGTTGTTGACAGCCACATGATGGTGGTGGCGTTAGGTGCGCGGGGTAACAGGGACCAGATCGTGGCGTGGACGTAATGCCGGTCACTGCTCCCGATAAAACCGCGAGCCATCTCAATGTCTGTGACCGCCCAACCGATGGCAGTTGAGAGGCAGTGGGTTGCCGCATAGCTCAGAATCACTGCTGTTTGCTTCAGATCCATGGACGCTACCATGTTACCTTGTGTGCGATTCGTTTAATTTGTTTACTTACATATAAAGACTGAGTTAACTGGCCTTTTTTTTACTGAAACAACTGTTACCTCCGTTCTAAAATGTAAGTGTTTTTAGGTTTAGTCAAGTCAAATTTATTTTAACTTTGACTATTAAAGATAAAAAAGTATAATATGTTATTATATATAAATTATGTTACTAAATTTATCGCAAATAAACATTCATAATATACAGTTCTTTATATTAAAAATTGTTTATTTTTTAATATATTCTTAGTCAAAATTAAAATATTTTGGTTCTGAACAAACTTTGAAATATTTATATTTTAGGACGGAGAGATTACGCTTGCTTACACTCTACGGTACAATCTACACCTTTTTTAACACATAAATTTCACAATAATCAATTAAATTTTACAGAGAAACACATAGGAATTAAAAAAATTCCCTCATTCTGAATAGGGTCTAATGCGTGGGGTCCAACCAAAGAAATGTACGTGGGGTTCAACGTCCCATCCACTACCTAACCTACTAGTTCCACTAATCTAGATTAATCCTGGTCCTCACAAAGCATCCACTAACAATCACATGATATCGCCACAATATCGGTCCCTACTTCTATCTCACACTCAGGTCACACCTAAAACGAAGATATGTTTATTGATTGCTACTAGTAGTAGATGCTAATATCAACCGCACATCTATGGTGGACAATATTTTTTGTGGCGAGGCCCGCATGTCAGCCTCACAGCATTGTGGGTATCCAGAAGATTCACAGTTTATACAACCGACGGTCGAAGGGCTAAGTCAAAGGTTGAATAATGGAAGCTGGGGTGGAGTTAAGAAACATTTGTAGAGTCAAGTTTCTAATTATTAGGGATACTATAGGTTTAGTTTAAGCTAGGCAGGGCTATAAGGTTGATTGATGGCTGGGCTGGGAACGGTCCGGAACGAGACTCAATCCTGCGGATCGGAGAGGGGCGGATCGAATACTGGCCCAACCCAGAACGTGCGTTCGGTAAGACCAGGCTGGGAATGCAATCCGGCCGGTATCGATCATTCCGTGCCCTCTACTCTCTGGAATCAATCCACACCTCATCACTTCCGGAACGAAAACCACGCATAAGTGCAGCGGCTGGCGGCGCGAGGCGAGCGAGGTGGCTGGCGGCACGCGAAGTGACAGCGACGGCGACGGCGACGGCAACGGCAACGCGGTCACCGCCCCCACCCGACGTCCTCCCTCAGCTTGCTTTTTCCTCGCCTGTAACACATCGTCCTCCTCTTCCTTCCCCTCATCTATCGATCTTGATTCTTGGTCTGTCCCGGAGCCATCGCCAGCCGGTGCACTCCTTCACTGATGGACATCGTGCGCCCAGCATCCTCCTCTCTCGGATCTGTCTCCATCCTACCATCTTGCAAGCGGTTGAGTGCATTTCCATCAAGCACTAGATCTGGTTTTGTCCGGGCATCCCTAGCAACAAGCCGGAGCTAGCCGTACGTCCTGCTGTGCATCACTGTCTAGCAGCGATGTTCCTGCCACGGCTGAGAGCTCCGCGTTTAGCAGTGTCGCCCATCTTCCTTTTTGTTCATTTCCTTTTTGCCCCACCGGATGGACTAGTGTCGAGTTTTTCTAATCTGTACTACTAGCTCGTGTACACCTACATCTCCCAGTGATTTGTTGGGTAGTCTGTGGTGACTAGCAGCTACGTGAGTCCATCATGGGCCAGAAAAGAAACAGGTGCTGGGTATCTGAGGGTGTCTTTGGTCGGCAAGTTTTTGACTTTTTTTTTTATAAAAGTCAAAAGCTCAATAAAAAAGGTGAATTTTTATAAAAACTTTTTTAAAAAAATAGTTTTTTTCTAGTTCAAAAATAAAGGTAAGTCTAGACTTGTTTTTGTTGGCTGTGACCGCCGGTTAATATATAAAAATAATTATATTATATAATTATAATGATATAATTATAATTATAATATGTAACTATAGTTATTCAATGTAGTTATAATTATATTATATAATTAAAATTATATAATATACTTATAATTATATAATTATAATTATGTAATGTAATTATAATCACATAATTATAATAGGCAATATAAGTACAGTTATATTATAATTAAATATAATCATAATTATATTATATACTTATAAATATGTAATATAATTATAATTATATTACATAATTATAACTATATTATAATTATTTAAATAATTGTAATTATATAATATAATTAAAAAATATGTAATATAATAATAATAATTACTTTACATAATTATATTAAATAATTGTAATTATAATTATATATTACTATAGTTACAATTATATAATATATAATTATATATAACTAAAATTATGTAATATAACTATAATTATAATACCATATATATATATATATTATTTTGCAGTTTCATAAGCTTACAGCTGGTTTCAACCAAACGGCTTTTAGCTTTCTCACAGCTCATATTCTAAAGTAGTTTTTCTCACAGTTCACAGCTCACAGCAGCTTTTTCATAGCTCAACCAAACACACCTTGAGAATCATTTTTCTTTGCCAAACAGATCCTAATATGACACGTTGCTTAATTGTATAATAGTGTTGCACCCTCTATGTTCTATTAACTGTAGCTCTTTGATGTGTGCTCATTGGGTATGAGTCAATACCAGTCAATGTATTATGTTCCTGGAAAATGGAGAAAGGTTGCTACTTTTCTACAAAAGTGCTATACTGTCTAATTGGTTTGGTTGGGTCTATGCTTGTTCAGCAGGGACAAGTATTGATCAAGGAGATGATGCTAATCAACAATGACACTGATACTTCTTCTCAACCTGAGGTTTGATGCAAGGACTTGAGCTGTTTAATATTTAATACATGTCTAAATATTATAAAACACATTGAAAATATACAGTTAACTACTCCCTCCGTTTTAAATGTTAACACCATTGATTTCTACCATCAACTTTGACCATTTATCTTATTAAAAAAATTCAAATATGAAATTTTTTGTTCTATTTACTTTATCATTAGTAGTATTTATAACATGACTAAAAATTTTATACGTAGGATTTTCTTAATAAGACAAATAAGTTAAAGTTGATCTTAAAAAAATGATGTCAATAATATAAAACCGAGGAAGTACAAATATATTTTGACTTTATAAATTTTTAACTTTAAGGCCCCATTCTATATTTCGTACTAGAGCACAAATACTCAGACACGCCCTGCTCCACCACCCAACGTTCTCCCTCTCCACGTGCTTCTCAGCAGTAATCGTTAGATCGATCAACTTTCTAATTATTACGGATGTGATAGGTTTAGTTTAAGCTACGTGGGGCTATGAAGGTTTCATTGACGGCGCCTGCAGCAATCATTGCTATATCTTAGTCCAGGCCTTCTAGCGTTCGTTGATCAGAACTGTATTAACACGCACTACTAAGAAAAGACCCTTCAAAATTGGGTCATAAGGTTTTACAGTGTCGATCAAATTGTGTGACACTCTTTGTACGACACTGCTGTAAACGGTAATCAATGTCGGGTCGAAGAAACAAACACTGAATCAAAACTATCAGTGTCGGTCAGATGACATCATCTGGCTGAGACTGATAACAGTGTCTTCAGTATCGATCAAGATGACGCCAACGGGACCGACACTAGCAATAACAACAGCAGTGTCGGACAGCTTTATATCATCTGACTGACACAAGTAACAACAACAGCAATGTCAGACGACATGATATCATCTGACCAACATAAGTAATTACAACAGCAGTGTCAGACGGCATGATATCATCTAACCGACACTGCTATTAGCTACACCAGTGTCGGTCTCTTAACGCCATACGACTGACACTAATTTACATTAACATCAGTGTTGTTTATTATGACATCATAAAACTGACACTGACATTTTCACTATGGTTTCGGTTGTGTTGATGTCATGCAACCGACACTGCTCTCACTACCAACAGTGTCGGTCTCAAGGATGTCAATTTTGCCGACATTGTTTACATGACTCTCATGTCAATATTACGACGTCATGTGGCCGACACTACTTTCTAGATTCAGGGTGTTGGTTTCGGTGACGTCACAAAACCAACACTTTCATGTATTTGAATAAGAGCCATCTGAATAACACAAATCAAATGCAAATAACGGATTAACAAATTTATTGACAGAGACAATGTATTCACAACGTTAATGTTTAGGGTCACATATATACACAAGTTCATCGACTAGAGCAGCTTAATTTACACATATACATAAATATACATACTTCATATAGAACTAACAACTAAAATTTTATTTGTTCGGCCAACTCCGGTTTTGTTCATTAATTTTCTTCTGCCCAGCCTTAAAGTTTTGCCATTAGTTCAGAATTGTTATATTCCGGCACCAATTAGGAAGTTTTTTATGTCTTGTCACATCACCTACTGGGTCATAATATTGACCATTGGATGAATAAACTCATGTATCATGAAGCGGATCATTCGAGATGCAATGTCATTGAGTGTGACTTCATCAAATTGGCTTTCTTGCACCTGCTTGTCTGGCCACCAATATTAAGAACATAATTAGTGATTACTAAAATGCAGATATATACAGTGTGAAAATGCATATAACAACATTACTAAAACTGCAAGTACTTATATTTTTTCATACATAATCTTTTTTGGTAATGTCATGTATTTTTCAGAGCCAGCTTTTATGTATTTGCCTACATAGTAGCCACAATGCACACAGTCAGGAGCCTGTTTTGCACACTTTGGAAACAAAATTGAAAGGTTAAAAGTCTCAACGATATAGAAAAAAATATAGTGATATAGATTATTGAATTATGGTGTAGTAGTACCAGAAAATGTGTTTTGTACAACATTTTTTCTTTCCGTTTTGGATGGTGTTTTTCTCCAAGCTTGATGTAGAACTTGTAAAAGCTGTCATCAATAAGAAATATTGTGTCATGATTATGAATATCAGATCACTAAAAAATTAAAATGATATTAAAGGTCATTACGCATCAAAGACTTACAAGAAATCATTGTAGGTGCTCCTCTCACGATTAATGGAGTCAAATACCCAAGCCTTTCCATATTTTGGATATATTATGAAAGTAATCCAATGATCGCTATAACAAAAGTACACTTAATCAAGTTAGTGTTTCAATTTATTAGTCAAAAGTAGGGTTAAGTAAGTGATAGAGAAAAGTATACTCACTCAAAGTTATAAGGAGCCATGATGCACTCCCTGTCCCGCCAACCATACATGGTCCTACCTATTTAGGCTGATACAACATCCTTAGCATTTTGTACCAACACATTCTGGATCGCCTTTTGTTGAATCTTTGTCTTGCCCTTGAAGTCATGTTGGTCCAATGGGACGTTGATCGCAGATTGGCGTATTGCTATTGGGTTAAGGTACCCGACTTTCTTATGCGCACCACAGTGAAAGCACATTCTAAAAACATGAAACAATATATAGTCAATTATGATGTTTATTAATAGTATGATTAATTATAAGGTTATTATTGTTTGAAACACTTACAAGCACCATACGGTGATGAGAGTGGCATCCAATCTCTGAAGTCGACAGAGGGCATGTATGTCTTCAAATGGCACATGTAGATCCATTGGCACAGTGTTGAAATGTTCCCTAGAAATCATAGCATGGAGAAACTAAACACCTTTAGCACATGCTTTTAAGTACCACCCGTGAAATCTACGCATCATCTAGTCCTTCTCCTTGAATATACGGCTTGGTAATAGTGACATGCCATGTTTGAACTCAGAAAAATCATCCTCTGTAAGATTCTAAGATCCTTCAGGAAGACCCTCGAGCACCAGAGGCGTGTGCTCCACTAGTTCCTTTTTCTCATCTCTCATACCCTTGTGGAACGTTTGGATTGTAAAAAAAAGTATTAATGTGTGTTCTACACTTTAGTAGTTAACATACTAATTAATAGAAGGTGTTGACCTATACTCTTGCTAGATGTTGAGTCCTTAGCACGTGCCGGTTGAGGCATAAGAAGGTCATCAATAGGCTTCTCAGCAATACCCTTATTCTCATGTGTCTCGTGAGGTGGAGGGGGTCCATGATAGGTCCCTCAACAGGAGCAGCCTCATGCTCATGTGTCTCAAGTTGCGGAGGAGGGTCCATGATAGGCTTTTTAGCAGCAGCAGCCTCATCCTCATGTCTCTCGAGAGACAGAGGGGGCCCATGAGAGGCCCCTCAGTAGCAGCAGCCTCATCCTTATGTCTCTCGGGAGGTGGAGGGGGTCCATGATAGGCTCCTCAGCACCAGCACCTTCATTCTATTCTGTTGGAGAAGAGCGAGCGAAAGTGCTAGAGTAGGTCGAGACACTGGTGTTGTTTCAACCGCAGATTGCAAAACAATGTCTCGTCGGTGCCAAAGGATAAAATTATTAATGGCATCTCCTAGAGTGTCAATCCCTTCTTCATCATCAGGATAATTGAGACCAAATTAAAATACTTGTCATCTACTACCTTGATTAGTTGCACCTTGTCACACTCTGATGGAATAGATATAATATGAAATGTATGACCAGGCATTGCAATGCCTTCTGCCACTTTGATGCTCCTTTTCCTACCAAGAGCCATATTCAATGATCAAGGAGTATTCTCGATTATATCATCCACTGGGTACCGGTTCAGGCACGGACCCATGGCTGCTTGGAGGCAAGTTTTTATAGTTAGAGTAGTCTCGATGTTGTTGACACTGATTCAGACATCCGGTACAGCAAATGATTGGACGAATTGTGGATTTTCTTTGAGGAATTGGAAGAAGTTTTATTTCCACTTCTCATGTTCATCTTCCTTGTTGGGTGGATCACTCTTCTTGTAGCTGCTCGCGTCGTTTGGGAACCCTAATTTCCACGCAGCCATTGAAGAGACAGCTCATGTACGACCCCGATGTTCCTCATTTCCAAGGGTAACCGTAAGCTAGTCTCTTTTCCTCTTTGGCTTAAAGGTGCCTTCCTTCTCCTTTGCAGCTAGCTCCTTGGCTTTTTGTACAGCTTCACTAATATCTTAGCTTTTAAGAATCAATTGCCCATCATCAGTTGACTTGGATCGACCCAGAATCCAGTTTTGAGTGCGTTCACTGCATCCTTCTAGTGGGTCCGGTATCCCAGCTTCTCGATCCTATTGTTCTTTTAGCCTTTACTATTTGGTTTTTGCTCCACATCCACCTGGACCAAGATTAGGATGCATCTTGTTCTTTTTACTCAGTTCCTTAAAAGACTCACTTCTCTTTAAAGTATTTTCAAATGTCATTTTCTCAACAAATGCTTTCTAATCATCAGGTGTGATGAAACTGAACTTGTTAAATGGTGTCAGAACTTTTTGAACATAATCCTTATTATGGTTCGTCCTAAATGTCCGAAGGCATCTTCCCATTGTGTAGAGAGAAGCCTCGAGGCAATCTGTGAGAAAAAGGTACTTTGCGCACGAGTTATCCCCCAATTCATTCTTTTTTTTTCTGAGACACTATGCCAATCATAAAATGTAATCCAAAATTTTTCTCTTACTAAGACACCACAGTTATTACGCCATTTTGCGTTGATTCCTTTTGGCTCCACAGGTACACCACATTGGTCGACAGCTTCTACAGCAAAAATTCTAGAATGTAGCTTGTTGATTTTTCTGGAACCACCTTTTCGTGTTTTCTTTGAAGTGGATGATGTGGGGGCAGTCGTGTACTCAGTCGGCACTGTTGCTTCTTCTTCATCAGTGAAATTAAGTCGTCTAGTGCTTCGAGCGGAAATATGCTATGAAAGATAGAGTTATATAAGGATGAACAGTACCATAAATTGGAGTACATTCCTAACCGTTTGATCTGAAACATATGATATCACTGCACTATCAGGTGAATAACGTCTATAAACACAGTTGGGTAACAGTAGATATGAACAGTAACTCTCCCCCAATTTGCAGTACTGTTCTGCCCCTTGCAATTTATAGCTGTATATATGGCTCTACAAATGGGAGCCTTCAATTTGGAGGATCTACATCCATTAGTGTGTGTGTGTGTGTGTATATACATTCAGTAATTGATAGCTGATGTTAAAAATTAAAAAGGATAAACATGGAATGGTTAATTTTACGTGAAAAGAGTGTGGATTTACTGTTTATTTCTAGGATTTACAAACCCTTAGTACTCAAACCTATTTCAAGCTTTATTATTTAAAGAATCTCTATATATTAAAGACAATCTATAGAGCCACATCAGCCAAAAATGTTTTATTCGTCAAATTAAAAAGCACAGTAAATATAAGTCAACCTTTAAGAGACCTTGAACTCGCTGGACCCTTCTTTCTTTTTTCTCTCATGTGGATGACACACACCGGATCTTTACATCCTATCCCGCTGGCCGCAGCTGCTGCTAGCTCTGACCGGCATCGGAACCAAGGCAGAGAGCATTGGAGGATGTTTCACAATCAACAAATGATTCTACTAGACGCCCCCATGCGAATCATAATCCTCTACCTTTGTGACTCCAAAGTCACATTGACTGACATATGGGTTACCCGCACGAGCTGATCCATATATCAATCAGCGTGACTTTAAAATCATAAAGGTAGAGGATCTCAATGGGTTTCCATTTCCAGTGCTGGCGCATTAGTCCATCACCATGATAGGCCCACGGGAGGCTGCGCTTGTTGCCTTCTTAAGGCCCATTTGAGACGGAAGATCCTCCCCCCCCCCCCCCCTTTAGTGTGGTTTTTTCTTTTAAAATTGAACTTGCGAAATTTATGCATTCCAAATGGGTCCTTAGCCGCTGCGGCATGGGGAGGCAGCTGCTGGATATGGTGCAGGAACAATAGAGGGGGCACTTGCAGCCAATGCGGAGCCACAGTAAACCCAAGGAGTGGACTGGTCGAGTGGGTGCAAACATTTTTGAACGTGTGGGTGCGAAGATCAGTGAACATAGATCCGCCCATGCTTGCGGCCCCACCTTCCTTTCCATCGCATAAGGCCACCAACGCAGAACCTTTCCCACTACATTCCAATCCAACCCATGGGATTTGCGCACAAGGTCAAATCGATCAATAACTGCAGCAGCATCGAGGTTCACGTTGGTGAGGGAGACCCCCCCCCCCGCTCAAGGCGGTTGATGATTATCAGCCACCTGTACTGAGAGCGAGGTGGTCCCGGGAAAAAGAACCGCCAGCAAAAACATTTTAGTGCAAGCGGACTTCCTAAAGAATCGAAAGTGCAGGCGGTTCTTTAAGACAGCTGCTTGCACTAAACTCATTTCCATGAGCGGCCCACTTAAACGGCCACCTCCACGTTCAGTGAACCGACACGAGTGTGTTTTTCCATGTCATTGATCCGTCCCTTCGTGTGTGCAACCAATGGGACGTCCTCAGGCCCCTCAGCCACGTGCAGACTTAAATCCAACTACCTCAGGCCCCTCACCACCCACGCGCTTCTCTCTCTCTCTCTCTGATATCTGGCGTGAGCGTCGTGCTGGCGTGGCGGCTAGTGCGGATGTTAGCTTCATGACCTTTGAAGTTACCTAAAAGGTATGAACTGATTTTAGTGATTGAATGAACAACCACAGGTAACAGTTGTGATTGTAGGTACCACCCCGCTAATTCTACATCAACATATGGTGGGCTTTCTCAGTGGATGACAAGGAGAAACCCTAGAAGAGGAGTTCCCGAGCGTTGGAGGACTAGGACTGAGGCTGAGGACTAGGTAGAGAGTTTATATGAATGCCAGTACTATTAAAGGGGGTAAGATCATTTGACTCCTGTCATACAAATATTAGAGGGTGTGAATGTTGCTTAGATCCTCAGAAAGCTCTAAAGATGGCAGAGGAAGCGAAAACAAAGACCGAAGATCAGTTTCAGTGTAAGACGCAGTCACCGAACAGTTCGGTGAGCCAGAACTTCAAAGTTCAGAGAGAAGTGCTCTCTTGAGTTGCTGCAGAGAAGACACCGGACAGTCCGGTGTGACAATCATCGGACAGTCCAGTGAGGTCAAAGCTGAAGCCTAGAGAAGATGTCTTTGAGAATCTAAAAGTGAAAGTCACCGGATAGTCTGGTGAAGGTATACAACAGACAGTTCGGTGTCCTATGTAATAGATTCCAGAGAGGGTGTTTTTTGGCTGAGGAGGAAGAAGGGTCATCGGACAGTTCGGTGGTCCAGTCACCGGACAATCCAGTGATTGCATAAAGCAGTCAGCTTTATGACATCACGTCTCAACGATTGTTTCTACGCTTGGAGCCTATTTAAACCATAGACAGGATGTTTTTCAGTGTGCATGCAGTCTCAGAAGCTAGAGAAAACTTATGAGAGGCTAAGAGACACCACCAAGAGAGCACATTGCAAGATTAGAGATCTTTGGTGCTAGTAGGAGAGTGATAGGAAGCATTCATACACTTCTAGAGCTTGTAGAGCTTGAGAGGAGTGATTTTTGCCTATTACTTTTGGTGTGGGCAGCCTAGACCTGCTAGGAGTCGGTGATCGAGCTTCCGAGGAGATTCTAGAACACGTCACCAAGTTTGTATGTAGTTTCGGGTCCCTTGCTTGAAAAGGACACCAAGAGAGAACGCTCGAGCCTTGGAGGCTTTCTCTAGCACTTAGGTATTGTGTGCGACAGCCGGGCCGCCGGTGACTTCACTCCTGGAGTGAAGCGTACCTTTGTGAGCATCGTTCGAAGAATGACGGTAGGAACCAAGACTGTGACAAGAGTGGTTCAATGAGGATTAAGGGAAGGCGCCTACCTTCTAAGACCTCGAGAAAATCACTGAGCACTCTCTATCTCACTCTGTTTACTTATTGCTGAGTAGTGTGATAGGTTGTTTTTTATTTCCTCTTGGTGGCTATCGTACTAGTGCTTACTTGTTGTTATTCTCATTCCACTAGCATTGTTAGGGGTCCTGACCTACTAGAATTGCTTAGGTTTGCTTCCGTTGTGATCGAGTCTTATAGTTTAAGTTCATAGCGAAATAAGTGTTATAAGTTGACCGATTCAACCCCCTTCTCGGTGTCCTTGATCCTTACAAGTGGTATCAGAGCCAAATGCTCATTTCGGGCTTCATCGCCTTGAGTAAGAATGCCGAACGGGATGGACACTGCTCGTATTTGATAGGGATGATTGCTCGTATTGGAAGGCTCACATGCAAGCCTACCTAGAGTCAATCGACGAGAAAGCGTGACATGTTACTAAGAATATTATAAATGAGAATGAGAGACTTGATCCTATTTTCATTAAATTCAATGCTAAGGCCAAGAATGCTATGTTTGGATGCATTTCTAAAAATGTCTTCTTTAGAATTAATGCATCATCTACTGCGCATGAAATATGGATGCAATTGCAAAACATTCACGAGGGCTCCTTCGAGTCCAAAGAAGAGCGTTATTATATTCTCAAGAACAAATACGATTCTATCACTATGCTACCACATGAAAAATCTAATGATGTTTATTCTCGCTTGCATGTAGTGGTGGAGGAGATCAACGTTTTGGGCGTCAAGAACAAAATTGATGATATTAAGATCAGGAGGAAGCTCTTGAGGATGTTGCCGCCGAGCTACAACTCCATCATCACGTGTCTCTTTCAAACCAACTTGGCTACTCTCTCTGTTGACGTTATGCTTGGCAAGCTCACGGCCTATGAGAGATACATGTTGGGCACCTCCACCGACTCTCAATTGCCCAAAAATTTTTCCATTCAAGTTGAACAGGAATCTTCCAATAGCAAGAACAAAAAGAAGAAGAAGGCAGAGGAAGATGAGGATGAGAAGAGTGACAATGAGGACCTTGAGCTCTTGATGAAGAAGCTATTTTGTAAGGGAAAACCTTCATCTTTTAAGAGGAACTCCAGGTGCTTCAATTGTTATTAGAAAGACCATTTTGCAAAGAAGTGTCTCTAGCCCAAGAAGTAGAGCAAGAAGGAAGCCTCTAGTGAGAGTGATTACGAAGAACGCAAGCCAAAGAGAAAATTTAAGAAATTCTTTGTCAAGAAGGAGAGAAAGAGCAAGGAGAAGAAGAGGTCCTCGCATAAAGCTTACATTGTTGGTGAGTGGCTCACCGATGATGATTCGGACTCTTCATCTTCTAGTGAAGAAAAGCTCGCGGGTATCGCCATGACAAGCTCCACCAATGAGCTTCCACCACCTCCACTTTGCTTGATGGCCCAAAGTTGTGAGGGCTCCATTGATGAGGATGATGATCTCAAAAAAGAAGAGGAGGACTATGATGATGAAGATGGACCAAGCTACAATGATCTAGTCCTCTTCCTTAAAAAGGCTGACAAGACCATCATCAAAAAGACCAAGAAGATCGAGGTGGTGACCAAAGAGCAAGAAGTGGCGGTATTTCGAGTTCAAGAGCTTGAGGGGGAGATCAATGCACTCAAGCACTCTCATGGTATCCTACGTGAGTCGAGCTCTCAAAGAGAAGCACGTAGAGCTAAGTGAGAAGCATGAGGCATTGGTGCTCTCACATGAGTCTCTTGATCTTGACTCTCTCCTTAACTCTCCTAAGCATTTTAATAAAGCTTCTACTTCTTGTGATCTAACCCTCTCTAAGGAAAGTACTCCTCTTGAGCCATCTATTTTGAAGTAATACACGAAGCTAAAGGAGGAGAGAGAGGCCGTGATAGATGCATTCGAGCAGCTCACTAGAGGAAGGCAAATTTAAAACGAAATCCTAAGTAAGAACCTCATCAACAACCACAACTACAAGGGCTTAGGATCATATCCTTCCTCTATCAACATCATTGGCAACCAAGATGAGATCTTCGAATAGATATTTCTGCTCATAGCGGATGACTACTATTGTGAGAAGTGTGGCCTTGATGTTCACCACTAAAAGGATTGTCCCACGGTGAGCAAGCATAAGATTATGCCTAACGCTAACCTTTTCCATTAGAATGTGCACTACAAGCTTTTCAGGGATAAGAATGGAAAAGTGAAGGCCAAACTGCTCGAACCGCCAAATGACAAGAAAACAATCAAGAAGATTTGGATTCCCAAGGTGATTGTGGACCGAGAGAGAAAGCCTAAACTCTCGTGGGTTCCCAAGAAGAAGTGAGGGGGCCTAGGTGGTGGACCGTGAAGCGAATTGAAGATTGACATGTTGATTGAGCTACAACGCCAATCTACTCTTCAAGTAGGTTATTCTTGCACATAGTTGAGTAGGTTTTTTTTCTTGTTTTGCATGGTAGTTAGGACTCCTCCGTGGATTAGATGTTTGCACAATCATACATCATGTGTAAAAAGATAAAATAAAAGAACAAAAATTTAGATCAGTGCATGGGGGAAGAGTTTGAGAAGGTGGTTTGGCTATCTCAAGGCAAAGCGGCAGGTATATGGTGAATAAGCTTGAAATGGATCAAACTTGCACCCGACAGGTTTCTTTATACAATATCTTTAATTTGTTTAGATCTACATGGCATGCTTTAAATTCTCTTGTATTAGCTAGCTTGTTTGCATGCATGGCATATAGGAACCACGGAAGAGACGTTTTACCCTATGGAGAAAATAACTACATTATCCGTATGGATTCACATACTACACAAAGAGTAACCAAAGCAATCGTTGAGCTTCGTGCCCATTGAACCTTGTGCTTAATGGTCTCTAACATCCATTTACGTGGATCATGAACTAGGGTTCATACATTTCCTTTTTGGAGCCTCCTTTTCGTTTTGCTTTTTATCGCTCGATCTTATTTGTGATTTGCAAAAATGCTAAACTCTTCGTGAGTTATCTATTTGCAAAGGAGTGTTTGAGAGTTTCCTTTTTAGACAAGTGTGTTATTTATTTGGTTCTTTGGTAAGGACACTTGAAGTATAGAAAGAATTCCTTGGTTCTGCGATTACTTGAGGTCACTAAATAGTCCGACGCCTTCATCAGACAGTCCAATGATTTTATCTTATTGAACCGAGTAACCTGCAGTTGTTGATAGTCACCAGTCATTCCGTCAGGTTCACAGGATAGTTTGGTGATTGGAAGATGAAGCGGTTGCTTCTTTGGAATCAGAATTCTCTAAACTTCAAACAGTTCGGACTTTCATAGTCACTAGACAATCTTTTGAGGAACAGACAGTCTGGTGTTTGGCGATTTCGACACGATGTCGGCCGTTCATTTGAGTTCTTTTAATCCTGACCGTTGATCAGAGTTCATTTGCGCACATGGGTTCTCCTTCGATTATTAAAAAATGCGTGCACCTCATTTCGTCGACCACCGCCGGATCGCCGACGATCGTTACCGCTGCTACGCGCCTCTGCTGCCGTGCCCTAGAGCCACCCTCCTCTAGCTGTTGTCAGCTTCTGTGCCACCGCTCAGCCTCGCAGCACGCGCTGCTCGCCGCACCTTGCTTCACCCGTGTTGCCGTGCCCTAGCCAAGCGCCACCGCCTTTTGCTTGCGCCGCCGCGCCGCGTCGCCTTGCCACTGTGTCTAGAGCTCAGCCCTCCCCCACTCCAGTGCGCACCGCCCATTGCTATGCTCCGCTTTGCCGTGTGTCTTCGCAGCCGTCATCTCGCGCTCCACCAAAACCCTAGAGGGTTTTAGATTTGGAGGTGATCGGTTGGTCTTTCGGCGAGTTCTTCAGTGGATTTCGGCTCTATTTCCCGGGGTATTGTGTTCTATCACTTCCATTTCATCGGACATGCTCCGCATGCCTTGTTTGTTAATTAATTACGAAAATTGGTATATTTTGCTTAAAGGTCTCACCTTTTTATTGCCTATTGATGTGATTAGTTGACAAATTCCCGTACTTAGTGCCATATTGAGGTCATCTCTTGCATATTTTGATATGGCATTGAGTCTCCTGTCACTAGTGTCACAGTTTGGATGCATTGCTATTATATGAATTGTGGCATTAGTCTGACGATATCACTGTTGTGCTTATTTGCTTTATTTGATCTGTGATATGATCTTGATTCCACCGATAGGACTTCATTTCAAGTCGCTCATCTTTTGTGCTTATAACATATATTTTATTCCTATGTGGTGCAATGACAGTTGGACAGTGGGTCAGGTCAGAGGACAAAGGCTAGATTCAGAGGTTTCAGTGGCAGTACAAATCACTCTTGGACGGGTTAAGAGCCAAGGTCTTAATCCTATCTTGTGAGTCAGTTGAGCAGTTGTTCTTGCAATTGATCTTCCAGACAGTTAACAGTATGGGCAAGCAGAGACCGACTGCTGAGGAGAAGGGGAGGGGCAAGGCAGTTGAGTAGGAGGAGGAGAAGAAAAAGCAGTGGACAGGTGACCTTGAGTGGGACAGTGCTTTAGCTACGGTAGACGTGGATGTACCTCCACATAGGAGATCAAGAGCTTTGAGGATAGGAGGATCTGAGTCCCATGGGGAGCTGAGGTTGACCGGTCAGAGAGTGGCGACCACTCCTCTTATTGTAGAGGTGCAGCCGTGGAGAACTCCTGCCAGTAGGCAGTCAAGAACCACGGAGGGAGAGGCAGCCCATCGAAGTTCACAGCAGAGGACACAGAGGTGCCCTCATTAGAGGACTGGGATCTGCGAGGTATTGTAAGGATCAAGGACACCAAGAAGTGAGGGTTGAATCGGTGGACTTAGAGCACTAATTTTGCTACGAACTAAAACTACAAGACTTGACCACAACGAAAGCAAACCCTAACAAGTCTAGTAGGCGAGGACCCCTAACAGTGCTAGTGATATGAAAATAACAACAAGCAAGCACTAGCACGATAGCCACCAAGAGAAATCAAAGAACAACCTATCACACTACTCAACGTAAGTAAATGCGGTAAGTAAAGAGAGTGAGACAGAGAGTGCTCAGTGATTTTTTCTCGAGGTCTCGAAAGGTAGGCGCCTTTCTCTAATCCTCGTTGAACTACTCCCGTCGGAGTCTCGGTCTCTCCCGTCGTTCTTAAAACGATGCTCACAAGGGTACGCTTAACTCTCGGAGGGAAGACACTGGCGGTCCGGCTGTCGCACACAATACTCAAGCGCTAAAGCAAGCCTCCAAGGCTCGGGTGCTCCCTCTTGATGTCCCTTTTGAGCGGAGGATCCGAAACCACGTATAAACTTAACACCGTCTTTCATAATCTCCTTGAAAGCTTGATTACCAACTCCTAGCCGGTCTAGGTTGCCGACACCAAGAGTAATAAGCAAAGATCACTCTTTTCAAGCCCTAAAAGCTCTAGAAGTGTATGAATGCTCCCTATTACTCTCCTACTAGCACCAAAGATCTTCAATCTTGTAATGTGCTCTCTTGGTGCTGTCTCTTGGCCTCTCACAATTTGGTTCCAGCAATTATGATCAAGGGCACACTCAAAAATGTCCCCCTCCACGGTTTAAATAGGCTTCAAGCCAAGAAACAACCATTGGGATGTGATGTCATAACGCTGACTGCTTTATGCAATCATCGAACTGTTCGATGACTGGACCACCGGACTGTCCGGTGACCCTCCTTTCTCCTCGGTCAGGGAAACACCCTATCTGGAATCCATTTCATAATACACCGGACTGTCCGGTGCATACCTTCACTGGACTGTTCGGTGACTTTCACTTTTGGACTCACAGTGACATCTTCTCTGGACTTTAACTTCTGGCTCACCAGATTGTCCGATCATTGCACCGATGGACTGTCCGGTGACTGCTTCACGTCGACTTCAAAGTGCACCTCTCTCTGGACTGGCTCCTCCAGGGCTCACCGGACTGTCCGGTGACCTCACCGAACTGTCCGGTGATTGAGTTTTCAGCTGGTTCTTGAGCTCCGGTCTTCGACTTCGCTTCATCTACCATCTTCAGTGCTTTCTGAGGATCTAAGTAGCATTCACACTCTCTAACCTTGTATGACATGAGACAAATGACCTTACCCTCTTAATAGTACTAGCGTTACTATAGACTCTCTAGCTAGTCCTTAGCCTTGGTCCCCCGAAGCCCGGCAACTCCTCTTCTAAAGTTCATCCCCGTTATCTACTGAAAAAGCCCACCATATGGATGTAGAATTAGCGGGGTGGTACCTACAACATAATCATTACCTATGGTTGTTCATTCAATCACCAAAATGAATTCATACTTTTTAGGAGACTTCAAAGGTCATGAAGCTTACAATCTCTCCTTTTTTGGTGATTGATGACAACTATAGTACTCACAAATAGTCCAAACGAGATGAAAGAAGATAGAGAATAAAATACATCTCGAAAGAACACTTACCCCCTTATCTTGATGACTCCTCAAAAATTTTTTTGTAAGAGTTCCACTCCTTTGTCGTGGGTAGGAAGCGTCGCTCTCCTCCGGTTCTCCCCCTTTGTCATCTAATCATCCAAAAAGATGGCACCGAGGAAGCAAATAGAGAGGAAGAACGCTGGTTAACAAAGAAACGTGCATGATAGAGAATGAGACATGAGCGCGTATGCACAAAGAAACCTGCAAAATAGATAAAGCACTAGGAGCCATATATAAAGAAGCCATAGGGTTATTTCAAAAACCGAGTGCATTTCAATGAGCTAAAAGAGTAAAAAAAAACACAAGCTCATCAAAATGTCACGAAGAGCTAATGAAATCCGTCAAATAAGATCCAGAAGCCCTATGTACCCATCCACGACCTCCTCCTAGACAGCTAGCACTCCTCGGTACACCTCATGTCTGTCACCCAACTCCTATAGAAGATCTAATCCTACACGACTGAAGAAGTGGGCGCAGTGACAGTCGGAGGCTACTCCTCTGCTGGCAAAGTTGTTGCTGCTGACTGATCTTCTCCTGGCTGGTCGACATCATCGAAGGTACTCAAGCCGGAGAAAGACGTCAGAAATGGCTCCTTGCCCTCAGCTGTAGTTGGCTGATCTACACTGGCAAGGGCCTGAGCTGCCTTCTCTGTAGAATATCCGACCTCAACCAGGATATCTCCATTTGACGCTCTGGGCTGCTCGGCTGTGGTGGCTGCAGGCTCTGACTGTGAAGCCTCTGACGGTGGCTCTATTAACGCTGACTCAGCAGTAGTAGCCTTAAAGGATAGAACCCTCAGAGCAAGAGCAGAACTACTACCTGATGTCCCTGACTCCAATGCCGGCACTAACACTCTGGGCTCAGTTGAAGCAAATAGAACCGACATGGTGTATGAGGACTGTGAAGTGAACTTAGAAGATGTAACAGGGACAATGACCCCTCCAGTAGTCGAGACTATGCTGGCTGTCCCAGAAGGTACAAACGGTAAAAGCGGGGCTGAGAGCAGTGTGGTGAATGTGGACTGCTGCTGCTAACTCTGACTCTGTAACTCATAAGTGAATGCTGGCACTGAAGAATACTGAGGCTAAGGTGCAGTAGGCTGGAGTTGAGAAGGCAGGGGACTTGGCACTATGGTCGTCAGAAATGCTGAAAGAGGTGGCATACCAGTCTCCTGGAGATATGACGCTATAGCTTTGAATCCGGCAGACATATAAGAAATAGCCACTGCCATCTCCAACTGAGTGCGCTGCGACCTCTCATGAAACTCTCTCTCTCTATCCGAAGCCGCTCCTCAATGTGGAGGCGCTCGAGTCGGATCCTCTCCTCGAACTCGGCCCTCTCTTGGCGCATAAGCTCAAGCTGCTCCTCTCAGAACCTTCTCTGCTCCTCCTGCTCTGCCTTAATAGCATCGAATCTGGTAGCAAGAGCAGGGTCAAGTGTGGCATAAGAGGTAGGAGTTTCAGCCTGACCTGGAGCCTCTGTGCTCCCAACACCGGCTGTGCTCTCTTCGGAGCCTCAGTGTTGACATCCTTTGGGGCTGTGGTGTCTTCACCTCTAGAGGTGCTCTGAGAAGCAGAGACCTGTAGAACTCTTGAGTCGGATGGCTCAGCAGGACTGAAGGAGTTAGTGATCTCTGGCAACGCAGCATACTCCTCCTCAGTCATCACTCTGCCTCTCCTCGGCTTCAGGCATAGTAGGGGGAAAAAGGTAACTGTCGTGCTCCAATCCCCACATATATCACATCCTACATCTGAGCTAGTGGCAAGTCAGTCAAATCAAAGATCTCATGCCTCAGCAAAAAGCATAGCAGCCACTGATGCAGAAAAATGACTCCATCCTTGTAGCCAGCACGAGGCGCTATCGACCTCCCAAGCAACCCTCAAAGAACACGAGCCTCGTGTGTCAAACGCAGAGGGTGCCTCGAGTAATGCTCCCTCTGAGGTGGTGGGAAGGCAATACTCAACCTCTCATCACTCGACTCCATCCCTCCAAATGGTCTAAACGGAGGTTAAAAATCCGGATGGGCCAGAGTGTGGATCCGTGTCTCTGATGATACAAACTCCAGAGCAGTCAAGACATCAAACCTCTCAAAATTGTGTGGCTCCCTTCGGTACATAAATCAAAGATAAAACCTGTCGAGGGAGATATATAAGGAGGCATAGAACTCCAGAACTAACTACTCACTGTATCTCAAGGGCTGGTCAAATCTGACAGACTTGAAAGATACGAGATGTGCTCCTCCATGTCAACCCAGCTCCTCTGCTCAGTGGCTCTAAAGAACAGTGCGGTGTGCTGCAAACACTGAGCTCTTGCCCTTAGTGGCAAGCTGCCTCTTGTAGCCCTCAAAGATCCTCCGCTGAAGTACTGTCGAAAACTATCCAGCATCTGCATGTCTCCCAGCGAGGACTAAGGCAGTGAAGTCCACTCTCCTCTTAGCCTTCATGGCTGGGCCCTACAATTTCAACAAGTCAACCACCACCTCTGCGATCCTGCCCATGGCCCGACGAGCTCTCTCAGCTCTAGTTGTGCATATCTCGCACACTCCAGTCCTCTGATTTGGACATCTCTATGTTCTCTGCTGTGAGCTCTTTTTGACTGTCTCTCCCTCCGCGGTTCTCGACTGCCTACTAGCAGGAGCTCTCCGTGGCTGCACCTCAGCACTAGAGGAGTGGTCGCCACTCTCTAATAGGTCGACTTTCTCAACTCCCCCTGGGACTCAGCTGCTCCTATCCTCAAAGCACCAGCTCTCCTCTATGGAGGAACAACAACGTCCGCTGCAGCAAGAGCTCTGTCCCACTCAGAGTCGGTTGTCCTCTGCTTCTTCTTCTTCTCAAGCTCTACGGCCTTGCTCTTTCCCTTCTCCTCAAAACTCGGTCTTTGTCTGCCCATACTATCAACTGTCACTGAGAGATCAACTGCAACAAATTCTGACCAGCTGACACTGCAAGATAGGATTAAAAGCTAGGCTCTTAACCCGTCCAAGTGAAACCACTGAACTAACAGAGAGTTCTAGACTGCTGCTGACTCTGTTTTGGTCTACTGTCCAACTGTCACTGCTCCATATAGGAATAAAATATAGGTTATAATCGCAAAAGGTGAGCGACTCTAACTGAAGTTCTAGTGGTGGAATCAAGGACATATCACCGATCTAATGAAGCAAATAAGAACAACGGTGATATCGACAAACTAATGCCACAATTCATAATATAGCAATGCATCCAAATTGTGAAACTAGCGACAGGAGACTCAATGCCACACGAAAATATGCAAGCAATGACCTCAATATGGCACTAAGTACGGGAATTGTAAACTAATCACGTCAATTGGCAATAAAAGGTGAAACTTTATGCAATTTATACCATTTTTCGCAATTAATTAACAAGCAAGGCATGCGGGGCATTTTTGATGAAATGTAAGAGGTAGAACTTAATACCCCATAGAAGAATGTCGAAAACCGCCAACAATCACGCCGGAACATGTTCGATCACCTCGAAATCAAAAACCCTACAAAGGTTTTGCGCAAGAGTAAGAAGTGACGACTAGGTTGAGCATGATGGCGTGGAAACAAACTAGGGCGGTGGTGGCAGTACGGCGGTGAGCGGCGATGCTCTGAGGTGGAGCGGCGCTCAACGACGAAGCAAGGGCGGCGGCGGCGCTAGGGCATAGGCAAGGCGAGCAGGGCGCGGGCGCAAGGCAGAGTAGAGGAAGGCAGCGCGACGAGACGGGGCCCTGGGGTGGCCGGAGACAGGCGGCGCGGAGGTGCGGTGGTGGAGGCGTGCGGGCGGCGTACGAGGAGCGACGGCGA